>VZTN01013301.1:194462-211899 GCA_013400515.1 Erpornis zantholeuca | reverse complement strand
ACGCACTGAAGTGCAGATCATCTCACCCTGGGGTTTAATCTGCAGGCTTGCAATCTGCCTGGTGGGGGGTGTGACAGCAGGTAATTACATTTATTCAGGTGCAAACCACACAGCAAGTTATGGCTTTAGCCAGGGTTGTTTTCCTGGTCCTTTTTATGGGGGAAGAAGACAAAAGGCAGGAAGATATTCCACAACAATCGGCTTGTCTCCTCTTGTCTCCTGGCTGTCCTTGCCAGAGCTTCTCCTATTTTTCCCCTAAATCCAATCCATGAACTCATGCTTGTTAATTCTAGTAATGAAAAGTCAAAAAGCAAAGTGTAAAGCTCCTATTTCTTGATCTACGACATAACACCTGTGACATTCCCATTCTGAGTTCATTTACTGCTAAGAAATGTTCATAAAAAAGGAAATCCAAACCACCTCAACCTTTCTCTGTGAACAAGGATAAGCAGAAGGGTGAAGTATTACATGGACAAGATGACTGAAGCCACTGTAGGTGTTTGCCAATGTAAAATGTAGCTAAACTGCACAGTACAGAAGTTTAGAATGAACTTGGTGTAATGCAGAGTTCATAAGGGGCAGAAGTATAGTGAATGTGCACAGAGTGTATATATTTGATCTCAGCTGCTCCTAACTTTTTTAAACTAAGAGTGGCAGCATTAAAATAATTGCCTTGATTGACAACTAGAGTATGTTTCTATTTTTATATTTTCCCTGGAAACAGCACAAACCTGCAGTTTGATAAGCATTCCTTGATTAAACACTTGCTGCCTGGCTGTCTGCTGTAACATGGGGCTAGACTGAGCAGAAAGGGGACACACTCCTGATAACAGCTTCTTATGTTTGCAATGATTTAATTTGATTCAAACAGGAATCAACCAGGCTGAACCTGCCAGTGTTAGTGTGTTTGTAAGGACTTGTTTTGGAATAGTTAGCAGGCTTGGCTCAGCCCTTTGTCAGTCTCTTCTGTCAAGAAGCAATCTGTCAGGAATGTGCTCCTACAATGCAAGGACACACTCCAAGGGTGTCCTGCAGCGTGCTGGGATGTTATGCTACCCTTACTCTCATTGCAGCTCTGTACATACTCATTGGACTCATTGGGGCCAGCCCCTGTCTCTGTAAGTGGAGCAGTTAAAGACTCTGAGTGAGAATCTCTTTTGTGCAATGTAATTTAAACAGTCCCTCCTGCAATAGACTTAGCCAATGTCAGCAATGTTACAGCTAATTTAATTCTTGGTGCTAGGAATGTCCAAAGGGGAGATGTGTTACTGTTTTAGAATTCTTGTTTAGCCTGGCCCTAGAATGGTGAAAGAAAATATAAAATTATTGCATTGTTGTAAAAACACCCACAGAAGCCATAATTGAAAAAAATGATTAAACTAAGGCAACAATAAACATCACAAATGTGTAGATATTAAAGGGAATTCTTTTTTTAAGTGAATCTCCTAATAATTATTCCAGATTCTGAATAATTTATTCAGACTGATGAATATGAATTCATTTCAGTAATTCCATTGTCTTAAATATGTACTGCATCCTAAAATGAGATTGTGGAAGTTATCTAAATGGTAACTGATGGAAAGTCTTCTCCTTCCTAGATGTTTGTGTCTAGGCACTTGAGGAACAAGGAGCAGAGGGAAGGAAGTATGCACTACTTGTCTGTGGAATAATATGTTCTGCTGGGTCTGAGCTGTGGGTGGAAAAAAGATGGGAACCTAAATTAGTGCGAATAAGGTAACATGCTGATAGTATGTACTTCTCACGTTAGCGCTCTGAACTGGAAAGGACATTTGATTGCAGCTGAACTTTTGGTGGAAAAAACATTTGCCTCCCTGCCCTTATGTTTTACCACTTGCAAGTGGACTTCAGTTGAGTTTGCCAAGGTTTTTTCCTTATTTAGACAATTTTAGTGTTATGTCCTGCTTGTGTGACCAGAAATTAGGCTGAAAACACAACATGATTGCTTAAGTAACAGGCAATTGAGTAATTTGTAAGGGAGACAAAATCCTTTCTGATGATGCTTTTTTTTCATGATGTATTTGTGTACTGTATCTGACTACATAAATTTTTGCTGGAAATTTTTCACTAAGTAATTTGGAGTAGTCCTGCAACTGAGATGAGACTAGCAAGTACAATCTGTAAGTGAAGACATGCATAGACCCACTAAGCTCCCAACATTCTTGGGAATAGTGCTACCTTTGTGTCTCCTCTGACAAACTGGCTGAGGATCTGTTACTGCTGAAAGAGAACGTTCCCTTCTCTACTGCCAGCTCTCAAAGTGCTGGGTCCAAAGGAGGCTGTGGCAAAGGCAGCTGGAGACTGATGGTAAAATGGAGTTTTTTTCATTTTTAGTATTTTTCTTTTTCTGTGGTAACATCTTTAAAATAATCTCGCCTTCAAGATGTCTTTTTATACTCTTGATTTTATCTAACCTAAGAGCATGCTATGAGAAAAATCCATCCTCTCTCTGTTCTCTACTGCATGTAAATATTTTTGTTCCCGGATTATCAGATTACAAAGTTCTATACTCTCAAGTCCACTTTGTTGACAAACATATTCCCATAATCTTGGAGATCTAAGGATTCTCTTGGCCCTCTTTGAATTGCCCACAGTTAATTCCACCATTGGCCTATATTAATTTTAACAAAGCAATGACCCAGAAGCAATAACAGGATGACAATGGCACAGTCAATTACTGCGTGCTCACATAGTCGGTAGTGCATTATGTGAATTAAGGATGGTTTCCAGTTAGTAAGAATTGCATAAAGTGATCTTTTACCCATCCATTGTAAATGGCCAGCTAAATCTCAGAGAAAAAACTACCAGTGGCTACAAAAGTAGTATTCAATAAAAAAGTTGGTTTTAACTTCAATTTGGTTATGTCTTTACTTAAAGGAATATTTAATTGCTATTGGAATAATACTTTTCTGAAAGGATAACAACCTCTTTTCATTATGCCACAACAGAAATATTTAAGACTCACTTTTTTATTTATGTCTAGATAAAGGAAATTCACTAAAGTATTAAGTTGAAAGACATGATCAGATGATATTAAAATAACATTTTAATAAAACGTTTGTAAAACGATCTTGTCGCAGAACAAAAGAACTTTTGTATGAGACTAAAAAAATCCATTTTTTGTAACCATATATTTAAAATGGCTAAACCCTGATACCTCTAAGGAATCTGAAGCTTCCTGTTTTTAATTCCCATAGTATGATAATCTAGGAATTTCTTCAATATTTTCCAGAGCATTTTGCTGCATTTAGAAAACTGGAGAACTACTTTTTATAATTTTAACCAAGTTAACCCAGGTTCTCATATTCATGATTGATTATGTACAATATACACCCACCTTAATGTGAAGCTATATTTTCCCCTGAAATATACCTGTGGACCTTTCCCCACAGAACTGGAGCAGAAAGGGCAGTTGCAAAGCTAGTGGCAATTCTTTTTTGTCTCTGCTACCAGATTCTGCAGCCCTCTGTGTACATCCTGCAAGTGCTGTAGGTCTGAGAGTGCTCCACTCTTGTTAGAAGATTCCTTACGTGTGGCAAAGGCAGTTTGCAAACTTTGTGGGTTTTCTTTTTCCTTCCCCAAGGTCAAAGAAAAGATTATTCAGAGTTACTCATGGAGTATAGAATGATCAAATTTATGTACAATTAAATGTGAATATTCTATTTAATTCTGTAATAGCAAGCTAGCTTTGGAGATTGGATGTTTTAGACTACATTTAGGCCAGCAGACTCTCAGATGGGAATGTGGCATGGCAGTGGAGGCAACCACCATAAGTCTGCTCACTGATCAAAGTCAGGTATAAGTCAAATTAAGTTCCATAAAGCCTCACTTTGTAAAACGTTTAGAGGTTTCATTTAATTGCATTTTAAAAATTCAGGTTTACAGGCAGGATAACTAGTATACAATTCCTCTCAGAGCATAGTATTTTTCCGACAGCAATTTCTTTGACAGAGGTATTTATAGTAGGCTTGATTTTGCAACTCTAATAAAAACCCAATAATCTCCTTACCTCTTTTTAAAGAATTTTATATTGGGTATGTGATTGTTTCTTAATTGCTAACAGAGCTGGGGCCCTGACTGGCTGCAGCTGCATTAAAATAAACCCCTAGTTATCTCAGTGAAGGCAAAAGGGCAGCCTGGGACGTTGCTGGATGGCCCTTGCCTGCGTCTCACCACAAAGGTGGGAGCAGTTTGCTCGGAAACACTCCAGTGTTTAATCCCCAAGGAGAGGAATTACTGCACAACCCTGGGTGAGGAGATGGTGAACACATGGTTTTCCCCAACATCCCCTGAATTGCCTCCATGGACAGGCAGGTTCTGAGCACACGCACACTAAGGATCCTGCAGGTAGTGACCCAGGGAAAAGGGCAACAAAAGAAGTTGACTGCTGTGAGGAAAGCAGATAAAAGGCAACCTTAGAGCTGTGCTCATCCTTATGCAGTGTGTGCTTCATTGCCACATTCCCCATCAGATGTGTATGTGGAAAGAGGCTGGAACTGGAATCAGGCACTGACTCTGAAACCCAGCAAGGCTTGATAAGCCATTCTCAATATTTTGAGCAAGCCTTTTCCATGGGATATAAAAATTACCAAGAAAGGAATCTACATACTTAAAACAAAGAGCTTATGTACCCAGAGATTGTATTTTCTCTTTCTCATGCTTACATGGTAGTTCCCAGTGTGAAAATAAAAAATGAATGGCTGAAACCATGAATGTGGCCATATTCCCTTGAAAAGAAACAGTCACTGGAAACAACAGCACCTTTATTTCTTCAATGTTTTAAGCAGACTTCAAAAGCAATTTTTTTTTCCTAAACCAGAGCTTCTAATTCTATTGGAAGAAGCTGCCTTCCATTTTGGGACTATTCCTCAGTTACAGGGTTATTAACACATTATCTAGACCTTGTACTGCACATGAAGATAAAGACTGTGCCAAATAATGCCCAGGTGATAAGCCAGCTACTGTCTTTGATACCAGTGAACTCCTAAATCACTCTGTATAAAAGGCATTTAATGCATCCTGGACCTGGTATCCCTTCCTTGCTTACCTGGGCAATCGGTGTAGGACAGCTGCTTTCTTCAGAGGTGATCCATGTCCTGTGCCCAGATATAATCCAGGGACAGCAGCAGATTTACAGGAGGAATCATTAGTGGGGAGCTGAGAGTGAAGAGGCAGCTGCCAAGGGAGGAGAGTGAGAAATCAGTGCAGCAAGAATGACTGTCAGGTATTAGATGGAGATTTTTGTCAGGCATAATTTGATAGGGAGAAAAATGGCAAAAAGGAAGGTGAATATATGTAAAAAATATGCAGCATCATTCACAACTCAAGGGCTGAAACAAATGATTAAATCACATTTCTTGTTTTACCTAATCAATCTATTTATCACTGCCTTGTTTGCGTGTGCTTAAGAAAACACCAGTGGATTATCAGCCACAATAAATGAGGTACAATAACCATGCCTTTGAATATCCTAAATACAAAATTATTGAACCAAACTTGGGGACTTAATCTTAGGGACATGTTTATCTCAGGTGAACCTGCCAAAATAAAAGGCAAAAAAAAAGTGTGTATTTTTGTGATTTATAGTGCTCTGAGGCTATATCAAGTGTTTTGATATTTATTCAGTAGCATTTGGTTATATGATTTCCAGCTTTTGTATGAGTCTTATCTTCAAAATTCCATTTATTCAAGTGTTCTGTTTGTTGTTATCAGGCTGTTCTGATAACAACAGCCTGATAGGTAGTTTATCCTATTGCTCCCNGTTTGTTGTTATCAGGCTGTTCTGTGGTAGTTTATCCTATTGCTCCTTAAAGATCAAATTTAAGCATGAAAAGAATCGCTTGCTGTTTCTGGAGGGTTAAGGTTTTATACAAAATTCTTGTAATTTGTTTGCTTTCCTGTGTTTAAGTACACCACAATCTGCCTAACAGATGTGCTGAGAATGAAACTGATATAAAAGTAGGAAACTATTTGCTAGGACCATGGGATATTGATAAAATGAAACTTTTTTGTCCACTTTTCTTTTTGCCCTAAGTTCCTATTGATCACTCGTAAGCCACCAGACTCAGTGCTATGAAATTCCCTTTCACTTCAGTAAAGCAGGGTCTTCCAGTTCAGCATGAATCTCACTTACATAACCAGACAGAGATAATTTACTGTAGTCTCTGAAAAAATATTACTTAATTAGTAAAATGGACAAAGTATGTATTTGGCAAAATAAACACAGTTTGCTGTTTCAGTTATCAGTGAGGAATGTGAATGTAATGTACAGGAACTTTGAATGTTTTTAGAGTCTTTGATATTTGAAAAATGATCTGATCACTCCCACAGAAGCAAGATGTGGATTAAATATGCATGGGCCTTGGGACAGATAATGGCAAGGGCAAGGCTCTACTACCCCCATCTCCATCAGTACCCCATGCAGGAGCTCTGGGTGCACCAGAGGACACTCGCTTCACCTCCAGCATCACACCTGGCTTCCCTTGCCTTGTCGTTGCCTCCCCTTGCCTGCCTACACCTGCAGAGCTCAAGAGAGAGAGCAGGGTCCAAGTCAACCTCATCTGTGGATGCCTGCTGTGGAGTGGGCATGTCATGTGTCTGTTCAAAGAGGAAAGGCTCAAACCCTTCACACACCTTCCAGTGTTTTTATCACTGCCTTACTTGATCCCTTTCAGGTGTGTTCCCAAGGAGCATCCCATGTGTCTCCAGCACACCTGAAGGCCAGTGGGTTCTGCTACACACCTCAGCAGTGCCACGGAGTTACAAGCTCAGATTTTACAAACAGCAGCACATGAGTACTTCTGTTCAGTGCATTGCATCTCTTGCTGAGGCTCTGTAGCAGTTCCATGCTGATGTGTGTCTCCTTCTCTGGCTTCTCCCTCATCTGGCTCTGGCTTAGGGCTGCCTGGACCACGCACAGGCTTTCCCTATCTGTCCTGCTCAGTAATTGTGTTATTGGCTGATGAAGCCATCCATCAGGAAAAACACAAGCTTTCTTATTTCTGCGTAGGGAACAAACTTTTGTTCACAAGATGTTATACAGCTGCATTTCATAAAGTTTTCAATACACTGTTGTATGAGATCTGTAGTGTAAGAACTTGTGCTTCCAAAGACAGGCAATCTTCTGCACAGTTTCTAAAACGTGTTCCAAAAGGGCCAGTGATTTTGTGGACTCTTAACATTAACACTTAATGATAGGCCAATATTCATCTCATCAACGTATTTGCTGAATTGCACTTCAGTGTGCTTTAGAGAGCAATTTACTAGTAATTCCAAGTAAATTTTAGCCAGAAAATAATTTGCCCCTATTTGTGTTACAAAAATAAAAAAGCAAACCTCATCACTCTAGTATTATATTGCAAATAATATTACTGCCTCAGAGGGCCTTCTGCTTTTCTTAGTTCCCTTCCTGCTTTTTCTGCTAGCTACCTTTCAGCTCCAGTAATAAAAGATGATGAATTAATTAGTGCAAATGTATGATAATTATTGTCAGATGAAATAAACATAAAATACAAATGGGTTATAACTAATCAATAATTATGTACTGTGCTCGATCTTCAATATGCAGGGCATGTCTAAATAGCGTCATTATAATGAAAATCAAATTATTGCACAGCTGTGTTGATTATGGAGCACCATTATAACTTTCATCCTCTTCATTTGGTTCCTGCTTAAGTCATGCTTCTGTGCCTACTTCTTAATACTAGAAAATGTCTCTCTCTTCTGTGCACTGATTTATAGGTAATATTGAGGCATAAAATTTCCTATTATTGTGGCTTTCTCAAGGTCTTTCACAGGTATTATACAGACAGGCTCCAAATTCTTTCAGTGCAATAATATGGAGGCATGGAAGCAATATGGAAGATTAAAGACAAACTTAAATGATATATATCCCAGTGTTTGGATTTAATCTGTGCCTGAAGATATTTTGACCTAAATTACCAAATATATTGAAGTTTCCTAGGAGTCAGCTGCAGCCAGCTCATTCTGAGCTACTCAGATTTAACTTCATGGAATATGAAACAGGTAAAATTATTTATGACCCATTCAGTCCCTCATTCTTGCTTTGGATTGAATAGAAGTCTGTACATTTGTATCCATATGTCATTCCATTATTCTCTTGCTTAGCCTAAAGAATAAGAGAGAAAAAAAAAAGATGATTAATATTTGACAAATATTCAGAACTAAAATACTATTGGAGTGAAATATTTGTGATATGTTCTTTTTGGCATACATTTAAGTTGGTATATAAAGTTTACAATATTTTCTGATGAAAACAACCAAAATCTGCTGCCATTTAAAATCCAAGCCTCATTCTTAACCTGTAGCTTGCTTGCAAATGGTCTCTTACTTTATAATGAAGGGTCTACACTGTAACACCATAGTGATAAAAGAGCTCTTAAGACCAGGACAAATTTCAGTGTTCATATACCTTTACTATTTGACAAGTCAGCACAAGAAATAACTTGTACTCTTCTAGGCATTTATTTTAAATTACCATGATTGAAAATACTGCTCTGGGGTATATAGAATAATCATACTATATAATCCCAAAAAATCTTATTTATTCCCAAGAGCTCACCTTTGAAAGAGATGGTTAATACTATCTGTGGAATGACATTAATTGCTGAAAGAAATCAGTAAAATCACCAGTGTGGCTTCCTTTCTGCTCAGCACATTTGCCTTGGACATGGTAATCCTAACTTCCCTTAAAAATTGTGGCTAAGGTGGTGGTTATTTACCTAATGGGTGATTTCTCATACAACTTAATGAATGAGGATGTTTTCCACTCTGTATCTACTCATAGGCTTCACTGCCTCTGACCAGAACTGAGGGGTAACAATATCAGGAAACAGCATGTTAGTAAAGAGCTTTCCACAAGCTTTAGAATTGCTATTGACAAATATTGCTAACACTTTGCAGATCCAAGAGTGATTCTTTTACTCTTTTCAAGTGTGAGAAAAAGGAAAATGGAAAGTCCAAATCCCGATTTTTGCTCTTAGGTTAAATGTTTGTAGATAACTTCCCTGCTTGGCTAATATTGTAACATAAATCCTACCTCTTCCCCTTAGCTTTATCCTGCTGCTTTGTAGTGCATAAAACTGTTGTGGTTGATGTTATTGATCTGGCTCCTCTACAATAAAATACCTCAGGAGTGTGATTGAGGAAAACCGTCTGCTGAAAAAGTTAAACATTGAATTTTCTTCCAGGGTAAATTTTTGTTTTATTTTTAAAAGGTATCCGCTGGAGCAAGTATGGAGACTGGGAACAGATTAATCTATGGAGAACTCCAACAACAAAGGCTCTGTATTATATCCACCAACTTGGAATTCTCTTTTCCTCTTCTGGCATTTTCATCTAGATTTTGATTGAGACTTTCTGACTTTATGTCTTTTCCTTGTTTAATGTTGTGCTCCTGCGGCTGTCTGGAGGCAACCTTCAGTGCAAGTCTGGAGTGAGGCTGAAGCCTCAGTTGTGGATGCTTGACCAGATGCCTCCAGGAGCCCATGAGAAGTGAATGGTGTGTTGGTTTTGACCAGAAGCCAACACACAGTTGCTGTGAGGGACTTCACTGCAGAGTCCTGAGCTTCTGGCAGTGACTTCCCAGTATCTCTGTCTCATTCTGTGTGTCTCAGGGTCTCCTTCGTGACTCCTTGCACTTCCATCCCATGTCGCTTACCCTGTGCTCATTCTCTTCCCCGAGGTATCAAACAGGTAGCTCAGTCAGAACCTCAGAAAAATCCTGGCAGGGATGTGCCTGACTCGATTCATCACTCCTCTCCTGTTTTGAAGATGAAACAACTATTCTACCTCAGTAATTAATTGTGTAAATAATTCATTTTACCATAGAATTGCTTATATTAATATCCTATAATGTGTTCCATTACATTCAAGATTGAGAGAAATGGTTTGGTGGTATCTTTGTGAAAATAAACATTCTCATGGATTGAAGAAACATCAGTTGAAATTCTGGGATGATGGACAGGCAACAGCTGGCACCGTTAGGAAGAGCTCTTTGGTCCAGATGCCAGGAATATCCCTGTGTGAGCATAACTCTGTGCCATAAGCCTTTTATCCCAAAAGAGGGTTCTGGGTATCTTTTCCAATCTCATTTACCAAATAACTGAAGAATTCCCTTTAAGCATTCCTTCAGAATTTGGGCCTTAGGTTGTAGTAAGATGACTGAGTTGTTTTAAGTCCTTGCATCTTCACAGAAGTGTTTGCTTTTGCCAGGTTTTGCCACATTTTAGACATCATATTATTCATTGACAAAACCCAAACACACATCTGGTTAAGGACAAAAGCAAGTTACAATTGTTTTGGACAGAAGGATCAGAATAGGTTGAAGATCAGCATTTATAAATATTTTATTAGACTAAATTCCTGTACTTTAATAGAAGCAAAAATTGTAATCAATTAGACATATATGTACGTTTTTCTGAATTTAAATATTTAACTAATTTATTCAAAGTAACCCCAAATATACTTAAGGAGAAGTAGCAAATTTCACATTAAATTCAATTATCTTAATTAGTAATAGTTTTACTTAAGAGTACACAGCAAACCTGTGTATGTTACAAGAGAGAAAAATATCCAACCAGGGATTTTATGATTGTTGGTGAAGCATCAGTGGAGTTAGGGCTGAGGCTACATGTAAGAGTCTCTATTCCAGACACCTCCTTGTAATCCTCTAAATGTCTGTTTGTGCGTAGTAAGACAGAGATACTCAAGAATGAGCAGTCCTTCAAAAAAGTGCTTTTTAGCTGAAACTGCAACATTTTTTCTGTTTTCTATAGTCCTGAGTGAATTGCACTGCCAGGCCAACATCCATTGGAAACCAGTCTGTTTTCTAGCAGAACAGGCTGCCAGGGAAATGGCTGAGTCACCAGCCCTGGAGATAGTTAAAATACATGGAGATGTGGCACTTGGTGGCATTGGTTAGTGGTGAACTTGGCAGTGCTAGATTAATGATTGGACTTGATCTTAAAGGTCTTTTCCAACCTAAATGATTTCTACCAGACTGACTTGGCAAGCTGCTGAGCTTTCTGGAGCTGCAGTACTGAAGCTGCACTGCAATTTGGTCTGCAAGGGCCAGCTACTGTGCATATTTCCAGCCCCATCATGCAGGAATGAAAGTGCCCAGTCGTCAAGGGCTGCACATTTGGGTTGATTTAGGAACAGAATTGACACAGTTAGGCATTTTCTGCAGATGTATATTTTAAAGTTCCTTCCCTTTCTTTCTAGGGCACAACAAAACTTCTAGTAAAATGTGTGTTGAACCACAAAAAGGGAAATATGGGGTTTTGATCAGCTTCAGCTCCCCTGTGATGTTCAAAATTCCCATCATTATGCTGTTTGTAAATGCATGGATTTGACTACAAAAATGTGAGTAAATTAAATGGACCAGGTGACAGCCTGGACTTCTTGAACCTATGAAATAGAGCTAGCAGGACTTATTTTATTTCATTTTCAGCTCTTAGCCTTTCTTCTGAGTCCTATACAATAGAAATCAGTTTTGGATCATCAAATTCCTTCCCTTGAAAAACAGAATTATCAAAAAGTAATAAATCTTTTATTATTGCAGGCCCCTTATTATATACTCCTTTTCAAAAATGTAAATAATTCTATCTTTGAAGCAGGCAAGGTTTTCCTTCTGATACTCCAAGTGGAAGACAGTTCTGGGATTTTTCTCCTCACTACCAATGATTTCAACTCTAAATGTAATGGCCAGTGTACAGTAATTATTTTCATGGCCCAGAGTTCCCTCTCAATAGCACATTCTGTCTAAAGATCCCTGCACCTTGATACATTTGTAGACTTCATTATGGCTTCATAAATTATGCTTTTATGAAATAAAATTTCATAAATTTCTAGACTTCATTATGTCTTCATAAATTATGCTTTTAGCTAAAGCACCCAAGTTCCATGGGACTGGTGCCAAACTGACCCCACATGGGGAACAGTTAAGCAAGTTGTACCAAAATGTGCATGAAATAAACTGAGAAAAGTGATATGGGTTTTTTTCATGGCTCTCGGCCTGAAATTGCTCTTTGATAATTTCAGTCTTTAAGAATAATGTTTGCTAGAAATATTTTATTTCTGAGTGTGGTTCATTTTTCCTGATTGACAACTCTGCTTTCAAAGTCCTGTTTAAGTAGGCCCAGCATATACTTTCCTAAATTTCCGAACATCTTATCTATCCATAGGGGTATATTGCTCACCCTTTTATGCTTAGAGTGCTGTTTTGACAAGTAATCCATTTTCCTTTTTATGTCTTACTCTTCTTGAGAAATAAGGTCTCCGAAAATGCTCCTCTCTCACCCCTGTGCTTCTCACACTCCAGTGTGTGCCTCTCCTGGGAGGAGCCCTGGAGGAGCTGGTTTTGTGGCATGTTCCAGGTGGTATCATTTCTGATGGAGGGATCTGTTCGGAGCTCAACGCTTCATTTCAGCCGTTCTGCTATGAATTCATGCTTGTAAAAACATGGATTTCCTGCTGGCTTGCAGGCTGAAATTTCCATATCCTCTCCTGAGCAAACCTTAGGGATGACATTAAAGCTTTGTCTGAATGATAAGTTATCCTGCTGCAGAGCTCAAGGCCTGAAGACCACATCCTCAGCCAGCATACAGTGGCATAGCTCTATTTGAAGTCAATGGAGCTGTGACATTTCACATCAGGTGGAAATCTCTCCTGTGAGTTTTAACTGTTGTGTGTCTCTTCCTGCCTTGTTAGTATCTCTCATGGAGTGTGAAGCAGACCCATTGGAAGTGGTAATTTTATACTCTGAGTCAGATATTACCCACTGTGTGTTGGGGTATTTTGTGAAAGGAAGGAAGGAAGGTAAATATGGCCCAAAGTGCTTCTGTTCACCTCAGGAATTCATCCAGTGTACAGATGTGCTGTAATAAGGCTGTGTTGGTCAGGGATGTCACGAGACATGCTTTATAATTAATGATGATTTTCCCAGGCACAGACTGAGACAACAGTTAAGTTTCTCTTTCTGATCCTTTGCATTAATATTGGCTGAGCAAATTTGGCAAGGTTCTTTCTCTCTGCTTTTAATCCATTTAGCTTTGATTTCAGTGTCCATGTTAATTTGTGTCTAAGAGCAGCAGGTGTGGATGTCCTTGGGAATGGGAGGTTTCTTGTGATGCCTGAGTGACCCTCCTTTGATTTGCTAAGTTCATCCTCTGTACTACCTTTTAAACAATACATTTACATCTTTCTTCCCTCTGTATGATTGTACACAGGGCTAAACACATGTAAGAAAGTCCTGCAGCCTTCTCTGTAATGCTTATGGCTCAGGAAATTTGCAAGAGGTCTTTAACTCTGTGATGTTTGTAGATGTTCAGTTTGCCAGTCAGCTTGCTGCCCTGTATTAGAGCCAGGGAGAAGGAAATAAGCCTGAAGGAAGGGGAGACAATGCAAACTAATAAGCATTTTCTAGTCTTCCCGTTTGCTTCTAGCAATGATTAAAAACATTGTTGCACATCTTTCTGTTAAATTGCTCTGGCTTCACAATGAAATGAATTCATGCAACAAAAAACGTTGTTCAGGGAACTTACATTTGCTGAAAACATTGAGTACAACTTAGATTTCTATAAGTCAACCTTTCCAAAAGCAACAGATTTTGATACCACTTCATATTATAAATAAGCTTGTATATGTTGCAGAGATGTCTATTAATTATATTTGATCTAGAAATATGTCTGACTAGAAATTCCTAAATGAGAGAGAGGAAGAGATTTCCTAAACAGAAAACATAATTAAGGAGAACCTCTCAAATATAACTACCTGGCTGCTACTGCCTGCATCAAATAAATCTGTGCTCTAGATCAAGGGAGGAGACAACTCTGCAGCCCCATGATCAGGGTGTGGTCTGAGACACCATGGTGTCAGTGCAGGAGTAATGCTGCACAAAACATTGCTAATGGGGGATAAAGGTAAGCATAGAAAAATACAGAAAATTATACACTTAAAAATGCTGATGTAATTAAATTATTTTCCTGTGATTTTACTTTCTTGTGTGCATGTAAAAAAACGCATGGTAAAGGAAAGAGAGACCATTATAAATTTTACATTGACATGTTTTGACACAAAAATCTACATTAGTTATTCAGGGTGCATATAACACTCAGAATAGGTGGCAATAAACCCAGCCAACATACTTTGAAACTGTACAGTAGTTTGGACTCATTCTACTGAAAGGCTTTCTTCACTGCATAATGCTCTTTTGCATATAAATAAGATTAGAGTACTTATTCCCTGGTTTGGCTATCAGGAGTGGGTGTGTGTGTGAAATGTAACTTATTCCTTATCACAAACTGTCGGTTTTGATTTTTAAGGTATACCTAAAGCCATCCAACTTTGATTGAAGGTTTTAATGGTTTGGTTATTTTATATTTAAATGATGCAAGAACAACATACCATAATGCTGGCATCATCAGGGCTATAAAGAGACTTTCACTGAGTTGGTTCTGTCTCTAAGCCCTCTACCCATTATGATATCAACAGTGATGAAAGTGAGCAAATTGACTGTCCAAGAACAAAAATTATGCTGCTTTGGCCAGTTCAAGTATTCTTGAAAGCAGCATCAACACTAGTAGTCTGTTCATTATATGATCAAAGAGGCTGTGATTAGAAGAGATTAAGTGAGATTAAGGAGGCATGGATAAGAAAGCATCATCAGCACACAGGGGCCATATGGCTAGGTGATGAAGTCATTGATACATAGGCAGATTTAATTAGTGCAAGAATATATCAAGTTCCAGTGGACAATCAAGAAGAATTTCTGAGGTAGAGCAGGTGCTTTATTTTGTCATCTGAATAGATTTTTTTTTTTTGCCTGTGGTATTGACTCTGTGGAATTTGTGGAGGTGTATTCTTATTTGTACCATGACCTATCAAGGATTAATTTCTAAATAGAATTTCTGATTCTAGAACAGTATAGATGTTCAGGACCTTGTATGTAGGTCATGCATGAATTTGTCATCAGAAAACATACACATAAAGAGAGGCTTAAAAGTAGTGAATATCTGTGAGCAGAGCCTTGCAGTTCTACTCAGAATGAACCACTACTGCAAGGCTAGCTCTCAGCTCCTAAGCAGCACTAGTCCAGTAAATCGTGTTTGGAGGAGAATCCTCTCGGCTCAGTTTCCTTTGTTTCCTGTGCTCTTTACATTGGCATGAATAACCAACCCCATACCATGTGGCTTTCTCACATTCCAGGTATGCCTCTCAGTTTCTTCCCATACAGGGCAACTTTCCTGCACTCCATCCTTTATTCTCACATCTTTTCTGAGGATGATTCTTTGTCTTTTTTCCTCTGCTGCATAAGCTGGCACCCTCTCAAATGCTCACACGGTTGTTCTCAGCCAGTTTCCTCTTGCTGTGAAACGTTTGTTGCTCTGTGTAGCTTTGTTTCTCTGGCTGAAGCCATTTGCTTAGATGGCTCTGAGCAATGCTGTAGGCCAGTAAAGCTCCTGCAGGAGAGGATCCGCTTTCTCTTGGAAACAACAAAAGGGGGATCTGCCTGCTTGGAGCTGCCATCTTGCGCTGTGCTGAGTGGGTAGGGAAGGTAAAAGGAAATTGGCAGCCACAACGGAGCTTTTCTTGCAGCAGAAGAGGCTTGCTCACAAAGGGCTGTGCATAATTTGGCTTATGTGTACAGAGATTAGAAACACAGCAGTGATATTCTTCCAAAGCAAACCTGCCAAAAGCTCCTTAGTCAGAAGGACTGTGCATCGTAACCCCAAGAAATGATCCAAGATCCCTTTCCTTTTAGCACCTGCAGAGCTAAAACTTTGAGAATTGTTCAGCTTTTTGTGTCAACATACGACCCCCAGGTTTGGAGCTCGTGTTCTGTATGTGCCTTGCTTAGTACATTTTACTGAAACCTGTTCATGTGAAGCATGGTTCTGTGGCAGGAGATGTGTTTCTCTGCTAACAGCTATTTTTGACTGGATTGACACTAGAAGTTACAAAATTTATTTCTATAATTGATTAACTGGATGGTAATCATGAGTTCTTTTGATAGTGGCAATTATAAATTTGAACATCTTTAGAATAGATCCTAATACTGTTTGTGAAGTATTGCTTTGACAGTAAAATTTCTGCTGGCATCTGTTGTGTGTGTTTGTCTCCTCAGCTCTTTGCCATCAAAGCCTGCGAATGGTGCTGCCTATGTGCACTTGTGAGCACCAGCTGAACAGAACAGAGCTCTCAGCGAGCACCTGCTGTTTTGTTTCAATCCTTACTGCTATTTCCAGCTCTTGTCATTCACAGGGCTTTTAATTGTTATTTACGGTAGAATAATAATAATACAAAAGTTCTCATTGATTCATTGTTATTGATTAATTTTGTGGATGCAAGCAGAACCTCTCCCAAGATGGAGAGGTCTTTCTACTTTTAAAGTCTAGTAAGAGAAGGTCAGAAAATCATCCCGCAACAATAAGAAAAACTTGTAAGTTTAAAATGAAACAAATAATTTAAGGAAATTGACCACCTATAATGCTTAAATCCTGAACAATTTTGTTCCATTTTGTTGCATAGGAAGATGTACAGAGTCAGGACTTGTGCCCAAATCTTTAATCCAGTTTCTCAGTGAACTCAAAATCAGATGATGGAACACTTGTTAACAGTGCATTAGTGCTGGTCCTGGGAGGGCACATGGACAGATAGGAGAGATAAATAACAATTTAAAAGTTGTCCATTTGCACATGTCAATGCATCCATTTAAACTTCCACGCTAGTATATGACCGATTTTTTTTCTTTATTTTTTGCATTTCTCTGCATTTTGGAAAGACAGTGAGGAAGGGAGGGAGTCACAGCAGGAAGCAGGAGGTGTATCCATAGTTCAGCTGACTGTAGCTGGAATAGCCAGTGCCCCAGCTCCCTTGCACAGGATAAATTTGCCTATCTCCATTAGCAGAAGTTGGGTATTTTCCACAGTGTATATAATGATGAAAATGGTCTTTTTGTTGTTGCAGTTTCTGTAAGTGTTACTAAGAACACCACTAAAGCATGAATGTGTAAATTGTTCCTTTCTTATCTGCTCACATTCTGTGTAACAAGATGAAAGATATTTACATATGGATATGGATTTCAAGATAGCAAGTTAATTCTGATGTCAAGAGTCCTGTTTCACTACTTACATCGCTACCACTGCTTGTGTTCTATTCAGTTAGTTTACAGTGTTGCCAATGTTATGAATGTGGTTTTGTGTGTTCTTTATGGCATGATCAAGAGCCAAATTTATTTTGAGTCTGAGGAGGTATTGCAGTAGAAGCTAGTCACAGAAACTCATTGTACTAGTTTGAAATCAAACCAGTGGGAGATCGCAAGTCAGAATTATAATTTAATGGAAGAAAATTAAAATAAATAAATAAATAAATGCAGTAATACAAGGATACTGACAAA
>VZTN01013301.1:19458-194455 GCA_013400515.1 Erpornis zantholeuca | reverse complement strand
GGGGGGGTGTTATCTCTGAGTCATGGGACCAGGCATTGATGGCCCATTAACAGCAGATAGCCCAGGGGGAGTAGGCAAGGAAAACAACACCTGGTTCCAACAGCTCATGAAGATGGTAACAGAATATACTTCAACCCAGGACACTCATAATTTGAGTCTGCAAGATATTTTTAATTGATAACAGGAATTTTATTTGTAAGCTTGATCTTATTCAGCTTTGAAAATTGGAGATGCTCATCCTTTGACTTTTATATATAGTATGTTTTTTGTAAATAACCCAATTCAAAGGGAAATTATCCCAAGCCTCTGCACTTATTTGTGGTTTTGTTGTGCCTTACATTCCCCAGTCAAAGCAATGTTTACATGTTGGGGAAACTAAAGCACAGTGAGGGTAGGAGTTGCCTAAGGCCACACAGTACAGTCCTGATAGAAGTGGGAATAGACACTGGATGTCTGAATCAGCTCTCGTAGTTTTATCCATTCTCACACTCCGCACTGAAAACATGGCCTAACCCAAAGTTCACCCATGGTGAAGGAAACGGGCTCATTGAGTCTGGCAGGGATTAATTTAGCTTCATGGTATGTGTCCTTGGATGCACAACACCCTAGAAATGTACAATAGTCACATTAAAAGCAGAATGTATTGTCAAACAGTGCTTTATTTTCATAACTCAGCCTGACCCTCTCTGGATGTCCTATTATATTAATTTCTTAAAGGACAGATAAACTCTTTGAAAGAGTTATTTTCTAAACCTATTACTGCTGCTTAAAAACAGGCCTTCAAACAAAAGTGGATTTTGTTTCTCGTGTTGCTAAATACTCCCTCGTTTGTTTTCTGTTTCTGATTAATACAGGCCTTTCTCAGGCAGAAAGGCAATGACAGTCATGCTTATAACACAGCATGAAACATTGATCCCATTCTGAAGGTTGCCCTTTCAGTTCAGAAGCTTCATTGACTTCTAGATAGTATCCATTTGTATTTCCAGGCATCTTAGAAGTTATTGAAACCTAAACCTTTAGAATGAAGGTGTACAAGATTATGTGATGACTTTAGCATTAATTTAGCACTCATTTGAGATAAACCCTTTGTACATCCTTTATTTCAGCCTTTTATAGGCTCCAGGAAAAGCAATGTGTAAAGTGTCTAAGAGAAGGAGAAAGCTTAAGTAATTTTATTTCCTTTTTAATAACTAGAAGTGAATGACTTACAGAAGGAGTCCTGGAATTAGACATCTTGAATTCAGTGCTTTCTCTGACAGAGACTGGCTTTATAAACACTTTTTAGCTTTTGTGTGTTCCTGCTTGCACTTGCTAAAATGGATCAAAATCAGATCTAGAAAATGGAAGACTTTAAGCCTGGGAAAGCAAATGTTTAAGCATTTTGCTATAAAGGAATAACATTGCTTATCTGAGAGAGTTATAAAACTAAGGCAGCATTTTATGAAGAGTTCTGCTCTCTTCAAGTTGCAAAATCAGGCAGTTGAATTTCTGAGAAGCATTATTATTATTAGCTGTGGAAATTTTTCTCATATAATTCTGAAATGTTTTCTATCTACTTAAAAGCAGTGATTTCATATGTTGCACAGAGATAATATTTTTAAAATTTATTAATGGATGCTTGATATCTTCAGCAACTCCATGATATACCTCTGCTGATATTTTAAGGAATCAGACTAATGTCTTTATCATGTTTATATACTTGAGCCTAAAAGCCCACAGAATAGACCAGAAGGCTTAAAAAACCCTCTTCATGTGATAGTGCCCACAGGGATTAACAAATCTCTCTGTATGTTTGCTCTCTAATACATTAAAAGGCACAAAACACTGTTGTCTGTACTGCACTAATCATGTGTATGATTGAATAACTATTGATTTGGTCAGTGTTTGGGAATACTAAAAATCCTTGACAAGGCTAAGTGAAAGGGCAGGTACTGTTACTCAAATGGAAAAGCCATCTATCTCATTACAAAAGCATTTCCAAGGACATAAAAACTTTGGTCCCTAATGGAAGCTTTTTATTAGGCTGTGAAACTTCTCAGGTTGTCTGCAGATTTTTCAATTTTAGCCTTAACTTCCTTTAAAAAAAAAAATTCTCTTATCCCTGCAGGATTCTTTAGCTAATTTTTAGCTGTAATTTTCAGTGGTCCCATTCTTTTCTGAGGTAACAGCATAAGGTATGGACAGAATAAAAGCAATGAGGTTTTAATGCCATTTTGAGTGATTCAGCCTTACACCTTGAGCTGCCCTTACAGGGCTGAACAGAATTGTTCAGAAAGCAGTGAAAAATCCTTTTACAAGTGTCGTCATTCACTAACAGATGCTCTGGAAATTTAATAAAAGCTTTTCTTTTTCTAAAACACTTCTCACTTCTTTTCCAACATAATTTTTCTTTTTTGGTTTAAATTTGGCAGGACCATTTTCAGTCGGTTTGATTTCCTACCCACCTGCTGCTCCTTGTCCCAGGAGTGTCAGGACATCTCATGTGTTACTTCATGTAGATGTGCACTGTAGTCAGTGCAATGCTCTGCACTACAGTGCACATCTCTGGGTCATGACAGGAATCTCTCTTTGGTTCAGCAAATTCAACTGGTCCTGTAAAACTGTAAGAGGTGTTTGGATACCCTCAGCTTCATTGTATCAACAAGGTAAATTGATTAGAACTGGAGTAGTCATCAGGAAATGTAATGGATGCACATTTTCAGGTCTTTACACTCTGTTACAAGTACAAGAATGTCATTGCCCTGAGTGAAGCTGTGGGCATGAGAGTCGCACAGGGAGAGAGGATCTCACTCCATCTAAACACTCCTGTAAATGGCTGGAAAGCAAAGAGATGGAAAGCCCAGGGCAGAAAGTCTCCTTGTTTGTTCCACTCAAAGAACTTCGTATTGTGCAGCATCCTGGCTAGAAATACAGCCAGGAAGTTCTTTATGATAAAGAGGTATTAGAGGTATAATGTGGAACAATATGCACCACAAGGTGTTTATAAAAAGGGAAAAAAAATTCCCATCATGATAAGTGAGTGGCAATTGTGCTCAGTGCTATTAACACATAGAGCTGCCCTAACATCCAATTGCTGTGTTTCATTGGGGAGCGTATGAGCTCTGCAAATTCCTCCTCATGCGTTAATACAAACAGCCAATTTGAAATAAAGAGGATGATAAATGCAATGAAGCTTTACAATATTGAGTTCCTGGGTCAAGGCAGAGTCCTTGCTGAAAGCCACTGGTATTTATCCTTTCTAGTCAGAGGCACAATCTTCAAGCTCAATTGCCTGGAGAGAGTTCCCATCTCGCTCTTTCTCCAGGAGATACATACTGCTCAGAATACAAGCTGCTGTCCACTGCTTTTATTCCATTCTACCCAATCTCTTCCAGAAGTGTACCGTGTGGGACAGCTGCCATTCACGTATTTATACCACTGGATGTTGGGAGGAGTAGATAGTTCTATAGGGAAGAAGGATTTTATACAGCACTGATGGAAGAGATATAAATTCAACAATATTTCAGTGTCATGGAATAAAAAAACCCAATATTTTTCAGCTTTAAAGTGAGATAGAAAAAACTTTGAAGTGTTAGACCTAAGATGTATGTGTTATAAGGTTTTTTTTTAGTAGGGAACAATACAGGACCATAATTATTCCAGAGGAAGTTGGGCATATATTGTTCTGGAGACTGGGATTTATGGTGATTATCTAAGTACTGATTACTTGGAGATTGGAATACATTTTTTTTTTTTTTTAAGGTTCTTTTCTCTAGAGTAATTTTGTGGTAGACCATCATTATGATCAGACTTAGGTACAAAAAATACATTGGCTTTGAATTAGAAAAAAAACATTTTAAAATATACTTTGGAGTCTGAAATAGTATTTTATACATACTGTTTAAAAGGTCTTCACATTTCAAGTGCTTTATCCTTGTCTTTCTCCAATATTCCCACTACTCATAGACATAAATTTGTAGCCTGTAGTAATCTTACCGAGTCATGCATGCAATTATGAACAGATGTGTTGTTTGAATTGGAGCATAAAATACCAAGGGATGAAGTTGTTTTTGTGATGAATACACTTAAGGCTTGATTTTTCTGTCATGAACTTTTCAATTTCCTCATGTTACAGTTTTAAAATTCAGTGAAGAATAAGAAACAATGACTGCAATAAATTAGAAGTTTAGAAGAATGTGTATCAAGACTCAGAAGCATTGTTGTAATGGAAATACCTTATCTACACCAGGGATCTGCTTTATCTCCCACCTCCTTAGCAGCTCTCTCAGCTGGCAGAGAACTTGCTTTCCTGGAGAGGGCTCCAGGTTCAGTGATAAGTCCCTGTCCATATCTGCATGTATGAACACGGGTGACATCCTTCCTGAGCAACGTGTGAGGTAAGATGTGTTTGGGATTCACAGGGGTGAGAATTGGGATGTGAACATGGTGCAGTGATATTGTGGAGTGAGTGCCTTACAGGGATGCAGTGCTATAGAATCCAAGCAAACACACACACTGGAGTCCAGCTCTGATTAGCAAAGTACTTTGGATATAAACTCAAATCCTCATTTTCTTCAGTGAGACCTCATGCTTTGCAAACCAAGTAAATCAAAGCCCACAGTACTGAAGCGAGATGCAAAGTTCTTCCTGAGCTGCTGGGAGAGGGAAGTTGTTAAACATGGGCAGTTTTGCCTCTGTAGCGGCAGGGGTGAGGTGAGAGGCAGAACGGGATCGATCCCTGTCCTCACCACTGCAAATCCATTGCATGGTAACGACTCAGAGCAATGGTCCCTGCTGAGAGGGGCCCAGGGACAGTTATTAGCAGTGAACGCTGGTGCTTTACCACTGCCATGAGATCAATGTCATTATTTTTGGGCATCAACTGGTAAATTCTATGTGATTTTGCCACTTTCAGGTGTTTATTCTTTTTCCTTGCTGTTTAATTACAGGCAGGGACTAGCAAGGCACGCGCAGTTGTTTACAAAGGTCACTAATTTCATTTATAGGGGTTCATCCTAAGCTGAAGGAAGGGAGTTTCTCCCTATACTGAGGAAGCTTAGCAGAGTCATGTAGAAAGAGTCAGGAAAAATGAGTTGGGCATTAACTCATTAAACTGCAACTAATAGACATTTATGCAATGGTCCTTTTAAATATGAGTCATGGCCCATTTAAAAACTAACTGAAATTACAGCACATTTCATTAGGAAAGATAATTACCAATTTATTCATCTCTAAAAAATTAAGTTTAGATTACAACACGTTTAAAACCTGCCTTGATATTTGGAAGATAAATATGGCTTGTGTGCTATTGACAAAAAAGAAAAAACCCAAAACACCCAAACCCCAAAACCAAACAAAAAATAGAATGTATATTTTCTTCTTCCAAATTTCACTCTTGGAATGGAAAGCTGGTGTCAACAAAGGGAAAATTAAATAGATATAAATTTATTGTCCAATATCATGATAGAATATCCAAAAAAATCTCAAGTTAAAAAAAAAATTGAGAGAAGTCACCAGTGTTACCAACATGATGTCACTTCACTGTCTTCAGAATGTCCGTGTTGATTTACAGTAACTGATGACTAATTGCTTGTTTTGTTTTGCTCACATTGTTAAATTAGTCTGAAAAATTAAATCCTACAAATAGAAAAGAGTAGCACCCTTTTTTTAAAGACACAAGACCTACAACTGAAATGATAGACATTCCTACTTAAGTTTAAATGTGACAGGAGTGTAAACTCTTCTTGTGGAAAATAACACAATACTTGTTTGAACTGTCACTCTGCCATTTCCATCATCCTGAGTAATGAAACAACCTTGAATTGTTAAACTTGGAATATTTGACACCATCAGTTTTTGCCAGGCCAGCAGCGCTTCTGCTGCCTCGGGTGCAGATTTTTTCATCATATAACATCACATTTCCCTGAATTCTGTCCAGCTATGAAACCCTGACTTTAGGCTTTTAATATAGCTTCAGTAGTGGACAAAGACATAGAGAGGGCAAATTTGCTGCTAAGCTAAATCCAGAGAAATCAAGGGAATTGTGCCAGCAGAGAGCCCAGCCTGTGGCAAGGGAGAAGTTTGCAGCCACAGGGTGCAGAGGGCTTAGAAACCTCAGCAGGAATGAAAAGGCTGAGAACCATTCTGCTGAGGTTTATGAGGATATACTTGAAAAACAGTTGTTTCTTCCTCCAAACAATTAGGAAACAGACTGTCCTGGGCACTTCTTGCCTTCCAAATTATTTGGGATGTATGTAGTAATAGTGACAAATAAGGGAGGAAAACTCAATACTGGAAGTTACAACAAATGTACCTTGAAGTTGGTTGCTGTGAAGTAACAAGGGATGAAAGTGATTTGCTGGTGGAAGGGCAAAAACAGATTTTTTTTTCTCCCCTGGCATTTAAGAATTCAGGTGACATAAGAAATTGGTAAGAGAGTAGAGAAAAATGTAATCAATCCCCCTATAAACATTTACCATAGTTTGAGGAAAGGATTGTGGTTTGGAAAGGTGGCATTCAGTGATAAAAAGTGGGCAAAAGGGAATTTTTTCTGCTATTTTTCTGCTTATCACTGGCTTCCTACAGTGAATATAGAAATATTTTTTTCCACTTTAAACAGGATTGTATTGCTGTAAACAAGTTAGGGTATTAAAATGAAGCAAGGTGGAAAATGTGGTGAATTAAGTATGTGGCTTGACTTTGTAATTTTCTTGCATCTTCAATAAAACTTCTGAAATCAGTCAAGACTGAAGGATTTGTGTTAAAATCTTTTGTGAGCTGGGTGAATTCTTTAATTACAGACAAGATTTTTTCTTGCCTATAATTTTCAAGATTCAGGCTGTGAAGGAGATGTGAAGGAAAACTGTAGATGTGAAATTCCTCCAGGAACTGCTTTCTCTCTTATTTAGCTGAAGATGCATAAGGGAAGGTGTTAATGTTTGGAGAAGTCAGTGCAGAAGGCCTGACCTATATCCTAAGGTTACTGTGGCATATTAAACATAAAAAGTCATTTGCAATTTGGTACCTGTTGAACACAAGTGAAAGTGGCAAACTGAAAGTTCCTGTGAAATGATTCAACATTCTATGGAATCTCAGTCGCAAAGGTGTTTCTGTGGCTGCAGCCTTTGTCTGTCTCTGGCCCCACATCCCATCACCACCCCACCTCCTGGCTCTTAAATTAGGCTCAATGGTAGGATTCTAGCAAATTTATCATGCACTCACAGAAAAGCTGGAGGCCAGATAACATTCTATTTTTCTTTTAGCCACAGGGCATTTGAGAAAGAAATGGCAGTAGCAATGCATTAACTATTCAACAAACCTCTATAAATAAAATATTTCTGTCAATAAGAAAATGTTTTACAGACCTTTTTCATAGAAATTTAATTTTCCTAACTTTTCATGTTTTAACCTTTTGCTAATTTTCTTGGAAACACTGGGACAGAATATTTTCAGAAGATCATTCACTGTTCCTGAGAGTGTTTACATGCATGCAAATAGGTATAACAACTATCATAATCACTTTGCCATTTCCAGCCTTTAGGCTGGATTAGGTTTTATTTAAGCCAACACTAGATCTTCATTTCCTCTTTCTGTATCATACACCACTTTTCTCACTTGCAAATATGGTCAGAGAAAGGCTTTAGCTGCAGAAACACCTTTGCAAATGAGATTCCACACATGCAAAGTAATAAATGCTTCAAGGATGTCTCTTTTCAGCAGCGTGACTGAACCAGTGTTAAATCAGGGTAAACACTCAAACTCCAAAGCACGAGACACATTCTGTGCATTCCTGGTACCTTCTCAAAGTTTCAGAGTAAAAGAGGACAGAAATGGTGAAGGAATTTTAATTTTATTTGCAGGAGTCCTTGCACTTCTTTTGAAAAACTTGTTGGTCTAGAGGCCTGGGTATTCACGTAGGAGTTGAGACTTCAATTTCAGTTCTGTTCCTGGCCTCTGCTGTGATCTGGAGATCATTTTATGCCTCTATACAATGTGATCATGTACCACTTTTGACATGCATGTGCAGGTATATCTCTGTGAGACTGCCCCAGCTTGCTGTTGGGAAAGATTCTGGCTCTCTCATAAAGAACAGCAACATTTTCTTCTGGTGGAAGCTGGTGTTTTCAAGGAAAGAAATAAAACTTTACAGAAGGTTTTGTCACAAAGCTTTTTTAAAATTTGCAAGAGATATACCAACACAAGAGGGATCACTGATTTAGGGTAAATCTCCCACTTTTAAACAAGCTTTAAATATCATGTGATTATTGGTGTATTTAGTAGCTTTTCCTGACCAGCATCCAAAATAATTGTAATGTGAGTAAGAAAATGAATTTGCAGTCAATTAAAGTATTCAGCAGAAATATTAATACAATGGTAGTTGTCAGATAATCTGCACATTGAGTTTACAGGAGTAATTTTAATTTACATCAAGCACTGTAGGCAATTTTTACACATCAGTTCGCATTTCACTGATTCACTCAGCTGAGGTAAAATGGCTTTTTCAAGAACTTTAGTGCAACATTGCAGGGACTGGGGACACAAGATTTTCTTTGTGATGCATCTTAAATCTAAAGTTTTCAAGAAAAGGTTTGACAGCTCTTCATTTGTTTCAGCTGGGAATAAAATTAATTATATTTGTATCCAAAACCTATGAATGATCATGATGTTTATTTTGCATTTTTAAACTGTTGCTCACTTTGTTAATTGCAAATTGAAATTAAAAGATTAATCTAAAATACAGCAAAAATGGTCAATGGTGTTTGATTCACATTTAAAATGCAACATTTTTGTACTGAATATATTAATATTTAAGGACTATATATGGAAACAAAGAAACCAAAATTATCAATAGCTCATTTGGAAAAAAAACCCCTCTAAAATTTACTTTCAAAAACTTTTATTATTGCACAACACTCTAGCATAGAGAATCACATATTGAGTTGGTGCAAAATTGTTTACTTTGACTTAAGTTAGAGTTACTGGTGAGGATCCCAGTGTCTTACTATTACAAATGCCCTAAAAATGTGTCTCTGCATTGCAAGTACAGATGCCAATATAGGAATTAGATTTACCCCCAGAAATTGTGAAATTATTGAAATTTTCAAGGTGGTAATACAGGAAAAATTGCAAGTGATGTAGATTCCATTAATTATCTAAATATATACAGCTGGCCTTTTAATTTAAAATAAGGTCTTTATTCCCACAGGTACTAATGTGTATCTTGCAAATGGGACTATGCTATAGCATATTTGCTTTCTGCTTTGAAGTCCAAACAACCATGGCACTCAAGGTGATTGCACGTGGCAGATTTAGCCCAGCCTTTAGCCCCTCCAAGCCAAGGCAGGGCTCCTGTCAGGCTGTTCTGTGCAGCTGAAGTGGTGTGAAGGCAGAGGAGCTTGTCACACTCTGGGACACATGGCCTTCCATGACAGCCTTGAGATTTTGTCACAATGGTGGTAGGGAAACACCACATGAGGGAAATCTCAGCAGTGCCTGGCTGAGTTTGTCTCAGGATCCAAATGCATCACATACAGGCCTGTGTGCTGCTCTCTGTTTAGCTCGTAGCCAGGCAGTGTCCCCTCTGTATGGTGAACACTCCCAGCATTCCAGCAAATGAATGCAAATTTAAGTGCAGCACTTTTCAAGTTTATTTTTAGTGGCCATACCTGTCCATCATTTTACCTGAATTGTGCTCACCCTTGTGGCCCTCATTAAAATGCACTGCTGAGGGAGCCCTTGTTCACACTGTCCACTCCCTGCTAGAGACAGACAGTCTCTAGAAAAGTCCTGGATCCCCCTTCATGTAAATACAGTGTATTTCCCCCCATTTCCCCATGGTGAAATGGAGCCTCATGGAAAATTAACAACCAAGGGTACACAACAAGTACAAGACAGACTAAATGACAACATTACTCTCTAGCACCCTGTGAAATGTTTTCATGGGTTCTCAAGTTGTGTTCAATTTGTCCACGAGAAGCATCAACAGCTTACATGTTCTCATTTCCCATACACTGCTGATTCACTGTGGAAAAAACTTTAGTAAAATCAGAATGAGCTCTGTTTACATCTTCAGTTCTCCAAAGAAGGTCATGTCATTACAGAAACACTGCCTCTTATTTTTTAACTTTGTTCACAAATGCATCTCATTATTTTCTGTGCTTTGTAAAGGAACTCTTTGCTATGCTTTGTATTACAGGGTTCTCCAGGCAAACAGGATAAAAACCCCTGACTCCTCTCTATATAATAATATTTTTCATCCAGTTTTCTCTCTTGGCTTAAGGACATAAAAGAAGTCCAGCTATAAAACCAGTCCAAAAGTGTCTGGGTATCTAAATACTGATACTCTGTCGTTTGTCATTCTCTCTTTGTTTATAGTTCCTTACTCAGTTTCCAATCTGTGCTCAAGAACAAATCAGTTTGAATGATTTCTTTTAAGGGAGGCTACTTGACACATTCTTTGATTTACCAAAGTCTCCTGGTCTATATATCATTCTAAACTACTCTGCACCTTTCATACTCCTAAGTGATAGAATTATTTTGGGAATGCATGATGCAGTTTTCATGGCAATGTTTGCTTTCCTGGAAATCCATGCTCTGTAATAAATACCTCTGACAGTGGTGGTGCATACACAGTCCTGGAGCAGGCTGGGTTTTTAAACCCAGGTTTCAACCTGGAAGAAACTTCTGGGGCTATGGAATTCTGTGATTTTGAATTTTTGTATTGAATTTAACAATTTTAAATACTTTTCTTATTAAAAATATTTATTATTATAATTTAGTGTTTTTCTGAAGAAGAAATTTTGAACCATTTTTTTTTCTGTCTCCCAGAAGATTTTGTTACATTTTCTAAACAAATAAAGAGCTGGATAATCTACAGTTTAATCTACAGTGGAGAAGCCCTGAGCTTGTGCTACCTGAATGAACTCCCTGGAAAGAAAGGTAATTAAAAAGATCTCAACATATATCTAAATATTTTATGGTTTATGCAGTTTTAGGGTTTCTGTGTTCTCAAAAGTAGCAGCACTAAATATGAGTGTGCAAAGCTCTCCCACTTCTACCTCGATGCCTCCAGATTTCTCCAGATTGTAGTGGTGCATCCTCCCACCTCTCCCACCCTGCGCCTTCTCCGCAATCTCAGGAACTTCTGATAAGCCTTGACCAAAGCAGCTGAGGGGAATTTTTGGCTCCTAGGAGCACATAATGAAGAAGAAACAGATATTGGTATTTTACATCTTGGTCCTGTGCTCATGGGCCTGCTTTGGTTAAGAAGATATGAGTACCTGGGTTCACGAAAATGGATGCAAAATTAATAAAAATTTTACTCACTTAGCTTTACAAGACTAATTATCATTACAATTTCATGGGTGAGATATCTAATGAGATTGGACATTTTATTCTTTATTTGTATTCAGGGTGATTTTCATCTGACAGTAGGAACAGCATATAAAATAGCAATGTGTCAAAAAGCCGGCTCCTGAAGGGTACAATATTGTGCAAACTGACACTGTTCAATAAAATAACCTATTTGCATTCACTGAAACATGCACTGTGTATGGGTTTGGGGCACTGTATTGACACAGGCTTGCATTTGTGCCTTTATTTGTTTATCTGGGTCCATTTAGGTTAACATTCTAGCAACTTTAACATGATAAATAATAATATTTTCAAAGAAACACCTGAGGTAAGGCTCTAGGGATTTTTTTTTCCTGTGGAACTGCACTGCTCTGCATATTTAGGATTAAATTTACCATTAAATTAACACAGTTGGAGACATTATAATCTCTATTTAATATGATGATTGGAAAAGCTTCACTAGAAAAAGGAAAACCGTCAACCTTGTCTGGCTGTGATGGTAACACTTAGCAGTAACTAAGCAAATAGGTCTCAGTAATTCAGGTGAAATCCCTGCCTTAGATATTTCTTCAAAATTGGGTTACACACAGGAGCTGCAAAACCAGCAGCTACTCTCCACATCCCCTCACAATGTAAATTAATTCACCTTTAGTTCTCACCAGAAAAAACATTTCTAGCACGTGTTTAAATGTAGATCTGCCTACTGCTATTTTTGAGACCTTTGCAGCCTTTTTCTTTTGGAAATGAAGTGTCCTCTAACACTAAGTTAATTGAGAAATTTGTGTGTAGGAATTGGACCTAAACAAAGATGATAAATGAATTCTTGCCCTTGTTCCCTGCTTGCAGTGCTGTTGGCCACAGGGAGGAGGTTTTAGCTGCAGCCCCTGCTCGGGATCAGCTCCAGGAGCAGGAGCTCCATGGGCAGCAGTTTTGTCAGCAGTTCTCAGCCCCAGGGCAGCTCCATGTGCTGGGTCTGCTCTGGGCCGGGCCCAGAGGACTCACGGTTATGTGCTCAACATCCAAACTTCACACTCTTTATTCTGAAGGATGCTTTTTGCTCACTAATGCAAGGGCTTTTAACAAGCTAACCTAACTAACAAAGCACACTTATTACCTCTCAGACATTTACTGAAACATCAGGAAATTTGGGACAAATAATGATTTTTTGACATGTCCAACTAGCCTGACTTCTGTCTTGACTCAGCCTACAAACAGGAAAGGTGTTGGTGTGTTAAAATTGTTGCTCTGTAATGCACAGGCCTTTGGGCAGAGCTGTGCTGTCCCTGTGAAAGGACATTGCTGTGCACTTCATCTGCACTCTGTGACTAATTCAGTTCTGTAGACCAGAGGGTGGGGCTGGACGGAAATTTGAGATTTCTATACACAAACATGCCTCGCTAGTGCTGCATTACAGTGCTGTTCCCTTTAGGTGTGTAATCCTTGGGAGCTCAAGCCAGACTAAATACCAGCAGTGCCCCTACTGCCCTGTGAGTGGATGTCTGGGGCATGGAGTGTTTACATTGGGAAAGCTTTTCTGCAGTTTTAAGGATGATTATAAAGGAGAAGAAGCATGGCATTTTAAACATTTAATATGCCAAGATTCCCTCATGAGCCTGGCAGTTCTTCCTGAACCTGAGAAGTTGAAACTTAGCCACATGGATGGGTAATAATCGGGCTTCTCTTTGGCTCTATGGTTTCCACAGAATTCTATGCTGCAGCTTTTCTAAGAATCTCTTTCCTAAATACCAGTTTTAAAATATGCCAGTTACAGCCAGTTGCAACCGTAAAGAAAACATTTTGCAAGATGTTTCATCAGTGCTTCTCACCCGCACGATGGGTAAGATGTGCTGGCATTTTTAAAGCTTTTTATCCTGTCTTTATTCTTTTAATAAGAAAGGACTGTATCTTTGTCCATCTGCTTCTAAGCAATAGTATTTATCTTTGATATCCTTTAAAAATATTGGTTTATATCCCATACCCTTGCAGAATTTTTGTAAACTCTATGGGAAGCATACACAAGCACAAGCATACACAAGTGACTGATGTTAAATTCCAGATTTTTTATACCTGAAAGAGAATTGCAAGATAATTTCTGAGTTGTACCTTTTTGCCTGGTAGTGCCCAGTGCAGGAGCTGGATGTACAGGGATGCATTTCAGTGAAATTCAAAAAATGAGCCATGTAAGGTTTACTTCTCATCCTTTCATTAAACATTTTATTGTAGTTTTGAAGGTTTCAAAAGGAAGCAACAACAACACTGCACCAGGCAAAATTGCTGGACACATATTTAAGTAGGATATAAATAGGTGTGTGAGTCAAGGTGCAGCTTAACACATCAGCTCAGGGCTTTAGAACAATGGTTCTTTTTCTGTACTTAGGGCTTTCATTACTGCAATTGGAACTTTCTTTTTCCACAAATGGGCTATGAGAGAGTGGTGGAGGCATTGCCCAATTTAGCTGCTCTTTTCTTTCCCTGTGCCTCTTTTCTCCCCTTAAGGCTAATGTTGCACTTGCAGATTTAACATGAAGTTTGAAAGCTCAGACTAAGTAGGGCCTTCACTTATAGAAAAACTTCCCTAAGCCAAATTCTGCTTTTTCTGTTGGGTTTTTTTAAAATTTTCATGAGAGGTTTTATTTACAAGACAAAAGTAGAAGATGGAATAGCAAACTAATTCTCAGTTTCACTATGCTCTTAATACAGTTTTTGAGCTTTGCTTAGTGGAAACTAAACAAAAATAAAGGCACTAAAATTAAGACAGTAATCTGTACAAGTGTATGAGTGAGTGAGAGGACAGTACCAGAGAAGGTGGACTCACATATGCTTATTTTCAAGCTTCTATAATTTTTTGGTCTTTGCCCCCACTATATATTCTGTTCAAAAGCAGAAGCAGCATCACTTTTGCTGAGCAGCTTATGATTTTGAAGACAAACTTGGAAAAGCTCCAGTATATCTGCCACTCTAATTTATACCTATGAGGATTAAGATGACCAGTAGAGCCATGAAAATGACTAAGTGTATTCCCACTTGATCAATTACAGCGTCTCCTGTGGAAACAGGGGGTAATATCTGCACATATATATTTAATAGATGTCATATACAACCTGGGAAATATGCATCAGCAGGGTGTATATTAATTTAATAAGTCGGTTAATGTTTTCATTAAAATCAGCTTTGGGATGTCAGGCAAAGCAATAAACACAAGCTAATTCGCCTGTGGGTCAGACCCTGCCCTTTTGCTATAGCTGAGGTTTCTGTAGCCAGCACTTGTTACTTCTTTGACCTGAGCTGAGGGTAACGAGTGTGGTGAAAGATGATCCCTTGGTAAAGTCAACTGGAGCAGCTTCCTTTGCACTGACAATTATTTCTATAGGTGAAGATGTGATCTGGAATCTGCTGCAAAGCAGTTTTGTTCTCATGCAGTTTTCATTTCTCATCTACACTGCTCTACTTCCCCTCTGCTACTTGGAGGAAAGAAAGGTTTTGTGGTTTTTTTTTTTAAGTTTCTATTTTTTAAAACTATATGTAAGGAAATTAAACTATCATGCTTTAGACAAAACTGAGATGCTAGGTATTTTTTTCTTGTTGTTTTTTCTTCTTCCACTTTTTAAGAAAGAAGGAAAAAACCTTTAAAATTATACTTTACTCGTAGCACAAGAAGCATTAAATAATTTGGTAGCTGTTGCCTCTTTCCATATACCAATGAGAGCTGCATAATTCATGTGTAACAAGTTATTCAGCCACAGAAAAAGGGGGCTGCAGAAGAGAAGGTGAACAAATTTTTTTTTTTTTTGTAAGTTGATATTATTACATTGGAGCTAAACTGTCTCAATTTCCAATTTAGCAGATTGGAAAATGACAATAAAAGTAGTAGATTTCAGTAGCCAGACTTAACATTTTCACTATGTTTTGAGCCCTTGCTAAATATGAGATCTTCTAATACTGTAATGTTTATACATCATGTTTCCCTATATCTTTGAGTTACTAACCTGTGGTTGCAGAAAGCTGAGATATTCAAGATAATTTTTGCAATTTAAGTCTTATTGTCTGTGTCTTGAATGCCAAGAGACACACAGTGGTGGAGCTCTGCTAAGGGTCCTTTAGTGGCAAGAAATGCTATCTTTGGATGGAAAAGGCACATTATTATTCTGGCCTCCTGCACAGTGGGATACACTACAGCAGAAAGTTACTGAATATGGCTGGTCAGAAAAGGTTCGAGTTTCAAATATTTCCCCACATTCTTGCCAAGATTCCAGAGTGAGATGCAGTTCCTATCATTTACCTAAAGTGTGGAAAATCCAGACAAATGCAAGGTTTTCATTCTTTTTGTATAAATCACTCTGTCAGTAACCTAAACAGCATCAGTCTTTATTTGTGACATGATCAGTGCTCAGTGATAAAACCGAGGGGACATCCAGTGTAAGGGAAATGCAGCAGATCTAGCTAGGCACAGAATCACCAGCTGGGAAGAGACCTCCAAAGGTCATCTCCTCCAGCCTCCCACTCAGAGCAGGGATAAAAAGAGCAGGGCCTTGTCCGGTCAAATTCTGAGCATCTCCAAGGTTATAGATACGAAAACTTCTCTGGGTGGCCTGTTCCAATTTTGAACACCCACATGTTTAAAAAAATTAATTGAAAAGATTCTTCTGTTGAGTTAGAATTTCCCATGTCTATTGACTTGTGTTTGTTTTCTCTTTCCACTCTGTGGAGCATCACTGTGCACATCTGAGAAGAGTTTGGCACCATTCTCTCTGTGTCCCCATGAGGTTTTCTGTCTTTCATTCTGAACAAAACCAGTTCTCTCACCCCTTCATATTCCAGCTCCCGACCAGCTCAGCATCTGCCATATGGCAAAGCTAGGACCATATCTAAGTAAGAATTTTGTGCTGCTTGTGTCCAATCCCCTTTCATCTGCAATTACCAAATGTCACAATTTGTCTTTTTCAACCCCCTGGATCTGCAAACACAGAATTGTGGCAATGTTTTTTAGCAGAGAACAGTCCTGAGGATGTCTATAAAAGGCCAACACAAACTTAGAATTATTCATTTATCTATTTATAAATTCTATGACTCTAAATATATGTGAGAGAAGATGCTCTAGGGTGTCATGCCAAGCTTCCCCTGTGGACACAGTTGAAGAGGGGTCTAATGGTATGGCTACAGGATAATAATTGTCTCCATTTAAAGAGCATTAGTGCCATGAAAAATAAAATGGGATTTTAAATTAATTTGCTACTTTTAAGGCAGAACCTTGTGCATTTGTTTTTCTCAATAATTTTTTTAAATGTAGGAAAAAAAAGAGTACAAGACCAGATGATTTTGTAAGGCTGACTCATTCAGTGGCAATCTGTGATGTGAAAGAGGTGTTTTGCCATGGTCTATTGGACAGAATGAAGAACAATGCCCTCCCCAATGTCATTGTTCACTGATGTATTCAGTGATTGCTACTTTTTGATCGGGAATGTGTTCAATCATGTAGTAGGCAGAATTTCATCTCTCTGAATGAGCTGTTGAAGTGGAGGTTTTCCCTTTAGCTCGGTTCAAGAGCAACTCTCCAGGGCTTTCAAAGAATGATTAAAGTGGGTATAAAAATCTTTGTATTGGAGAGTGATCTTTCTGCCCTTTTATGAAGTATTGGAAGAATAGTCTGCAAAGGAGACAAACTGAGGGGAAAATTATACTGCAAGTCTGAGAATACATATCCTGAAACCCCTAAACTACTCTAGAGAGAGCTGCTGTTGTGGAATCATTACTCTGAATTGATAGACAGCCAGACATATGCACTGATCAGGTAAAACTTGAAAAGTTTAGAACTTCCATCCACTAAAACCTTATCAATTACTAGTGTTGCATTTGGGGTAGTATTTGATGCATGAGTATCAGGTAAATTCCCACACACCTTTGTTTTCCACATGTTAACTTGAAGACATTTCATTAAAGAAAACATAAAAATATATTGTCCATAAACTTTCCTACTATCAAGTCAAACCTACCTCTTTTGTCTTCAGTTCCAGGCCTTGATTTGTCTTTCTAAATAAAAATGCTAACTTTTTTTGGGAGGTGGTTATAAAACAAATGTTACCTTGCATTTAATTATACATTTATGTTTAAAATGATAAGAAATGTACATGTAGAAATTTCACAGACATGTTTTTCTACATCCGAATTATATAAAGGTCTAAGTTGCTGTGAGATATTCCACCTGGGCAACTCACAGATATATTTTTATTCTACTTGGTTTCCATGATTACTGCTAGAAGAAGTAACTTTTGCAAGTGACTGTCTGAAAAAAAAAAAAAAGTAGAAATACAGCATAGATACTAAAAAAAGGAACTAGATTTTTGACCTTCCTGTGTGGTTTGGTCTGGATTCATGGTGACGAATTAGTGAAGAGTGCTGCAGGTTCTTTTATCTCTTGTGGTTTTCTCATCCCCAGTTAATTGGACACTCTGAGTAGAAATTTGGATGAAAGGATTGTAGAAAGAATCATTAACCTAAACAAACTTTCTTTTTTCCCCTTAGTTAGTTTTGTCCTACATTGAAATGAAAAGTTACCAAGCTGATAGTCCTGTGTGCACTCAATTGTCCTTAATTGACATGTGGGAAGGATTATGAGAAGTAAAATAAGAATCCTATTCCTAAAATGAACTTCAACATTTATGATTTTTCTGAGGAAATGAGAGGAGAAAGGGAGGTTTTTATGACTCACTCACCTTGCTCTTTCTTCACTCAGGTTTCATGTTCATGTTTCTAAACAGGGTGAGAGAAAAGTCTTTCTTGACTTGCAAATTTGTGACAATTTTACTTGCAGTAAACATTGATATATGAGCTTTATAGGGGGTTGGTGATATCTGAAATTATGTACTCTGTGTGCCACTGGATCCTGCACAGATGTGCAGTGTCTGCAGACTGCATGTTGGGTGAATTGTTCTGCTCCTATCTGTGCCACCATCTTCAATCTAACAGTTTTGGGTTTTTTGGACTGAAAGCCTCTTTTCTTCTCCTAACCTCTAAAAAACTCCTCTGTAGAAAAGTTGCTGTGAAAAATCAAGGTAGAATTCATAAAGTTAGAGTGCATTATCTCTCACAACTTAGAGATAGTGAACAGAATTTCAGCCTTCAGGAGTGCCTATATATTTCCACATCTTTCATTTGTTTAAATTATTAGGCCAAAACCTTGTGACAGTACCAGGGCTTTCATCTGCTCACCTTTGTTCCATTTGTGTCCCCAGAAACATCTCTGAGAGAGCAGAAGCACTAAATGGCTCTTTCTTCTACAGATATCCTGAGGGCAAAGCTGGAGGTGGCTCTGCTGCCTGCCTGGGAGGCAGGGATGGCTGGCTCAGAAATAAGATATTATAGCCTTCTAGCCAAGACAAGTTGCCACAGCAATGATGATATCATGGATGGAATTTATGGACTGTTGTGTATTTATCCCCTGTCATTGCTAAGTAGTACAAGCGAGCGAGCAAAACTCCCGTCAGCCATAGCATCTGTTCAGCTTTAGAGCACAACTTCAGAATTAGACCCTGTGTTTGCAAATCCAGTGCCATGCAAAAAGTGCCATCTGGCCTAGATCTGTTTCACAGTAAATTCGTTTATTTTGTGAAACTGAGGAGAGACAGCCCAAAAAACTACAAGGCATCAGCACTAAGAATTTACAGTGGTTGATACAGACACAAGAATAACCATTTCTGTGCAATAGGACAGTGCAAACCGATGCACTTGATCACACTATGGCTCCAGAATAATCTCAGCAAGAGGGGAGAAGAGGAATCCCTGTTGGGCTTTTCTAAAGTTTTAACAAAGTATAAAGTTGTTTGAAGAGGAGATGGATTTCTACAGGCCATTATAAAATAAGACAGGAGTCCTAAAGTATCCTAAAACCACACGATTAAAGTATATGCCGGAGCAAATAAAGACAGAATATTTCTAGAAATAAATGTCCTCATTTTACCTTCTGTAACGCCTGAAAGCTAGATCATTTGCTTTGTGGTAGGAAAAGATTTTTCAGGCAGCACAGAAGTAATCTGTGATCTAAAACCACCTGGCAATATCAAAAATCTGTCACAGCTCATCAGTAATTAGATCAGTAATTAGATAAGAACAGCATCTGGAATATTGAACAGGTATCATTTATGTGATGCATTTTGAGGGACTTCAGACACATGCCAAGAGCTTCAAAATAATAATTATTCTAAGCTACAGTTACAGAAGAGGGTCATAAACCTAAAGTGGTGGTCAACTGTTTGTCTGAATTCTTCATGCACAAGTGAGAAACCCCAGAGAGAGTATTCATATACACAGAGCCAAAGATGGACATTATAGCAGTGAAGAAATAATATACAAATTATCAGTCACAAAGTATTGCATTAGAGATGCTTTGCCTGATAGTAGGACAATGCCTAAGGAGACAGCCTGGAAGCAAAACTGATATAAACTTGGTGTTTTTCAAGTGAGGACCTGAGAGATACCAAAGGCAGCTGTGTTGAGAGGAGAAATTGTGCCTGGTTGTGCTCTCCAGTGTGGGGCAAGTCGAGCTGTTCTAGGGCATGGTGGCTGTGCAGCCTCACCCCAAGTTAGCAGGATGCAGCTTGAAGATGCCTCTGCTGAGCAAATCCAACCCACCACATTGTGGTTTTGGGGGGCATTGCATTGTCATGAGAGGAAAATCGCATGCCAAAGGAAGAAATGGTCAACTTCTGCCTCACAGAGAGAAAGTAAGATCTATGAATTAGTCACTTCTGCATATCTGCAGGTGCTCCACTCTGAGCTCCAGGCAAACAGACAAACCCCCTACTAACAGCACGTGGTGAAGTTGGCACTAAATTAACTTGTGCAATCTGAGATTTGTGGGAAATACAGATTTCTTTAAAGCAGGCCAGGCAGAAGCCTCGGAAGAAATCATGAAATAAATGCATGCCTCACATCTAGGGGCAGAGTGTTCTGCAGTGAAATGAGGACTGTATTTACAGCCTAGATACAAGCACCTGAGAACAGGCGTTAATCAGAGGAATTTGAGCACGGTGGTTGATATTGGAGAAAAAACTTTTCCTCTGCAGCTCCCCCTTAAGTGTCAGGGACTTTTAAGTCCTGCTAAACTTTCTCATGAATCAGACATGAGATATGGAGATGAGTGGCTCACTTTTGATTTTAGGTTGTCATGTTTTGAGTTTCTGTGTTCTGTGCTGCTGCCCAGCTTCTGTGAAATGCTGGGAAAGAAAATGGAAAGGGGTTCTTACCAGCACCAAGAATTTAACAGCTGATGGAAAAGGCAAAAATAAGAGGAGGGCATCCAGAGCTTAAAATGTTTGTCCAGGGTCAGATACGCAGATTGACTAGTCAGCAAACCAAATGACAGATCAGTGGACAAAGGAACAGTTGGGGAGATGAAAATCAGATTACCGAGAACCTGGAGTTCTTTTCTGTGTTGGTTCTTTTGATTTTAGTAATTTTATCACTTTCTATATGTGAAGCACTGTCTCTGCTTGTTCATTGCTGAGCAGCAGCAGCAGAGACCATGGCACAGTATTTGTCAATACTTCTACACAGTGAGATCAGGAAGGCAGGGCATTCCTGGAGGATTCCCAGGCAAGTGTCACCAGTGCCCACACCTTGCAAATCTAATGATGATTAGTGAGCTCCTGGCACAGAGCAGAGTTCTGCTCCTCACATGTAGTACAATATATACAAATCAAAAAGAAAAAAATCAACAACTTAAACAATCTTAACAACCAAGGAATTTTTTTGATGTGGCACCCATTTCAGACTTCAAAAACTTCCTAGTCAAAGGAAGTTTGTTCCTAAGATTTATGGAGAGTCTTCAGATATGTGCTTACAATTATTCTAGCTTAATGTTGTGAAGGATTTGGTCTTATTTTTTCATACAATGGGTCTTGCTTATGGCAGTTTTAAAAAATTGAAATAAGATATAAATTGTGTTATAATAAAATTATAATTTTTTCATTATAAATTACAATTTCAAGTTGTGGTAGTAATTTTTTTCAACTTAGTTTTTGTAAAGCTCAGACCTAACATAATTTTAAATCAAGCAATTTAAAATCACTGTTTTAATTCACTCCCCTACTGTTTTGGGTCTTTCAGAACAGACAGGAATAAAAAGCAGGTTTTTTATGAGAGGAATGTTTGAAAATGTTTGTATGTGATTGCTCGGTGAGGATCTAATGGTTTATAACATAAAAGAAAGAGAAAAAAGTCTTGCAACAGTGTTGTGGCAAAGCTTTTAAAGACAGAGCAGTTGGGGGAAGTAAAACTGCAGTTTCTATAGTAACAGGATTTTAGTCCTTGACAAATGAATGTGGAGAATTTGGGGATGTAAAATCTGACAGAGCAGCACCGTGAAACTCGTCTCATTCATCACGTTCCCAAAAATTTGGGTTACAATAGAATGGAGAAAGCTCAAAGTGCAATGGAGTATGCAGAGGGTGCAGAAAAGATCTTGCTAGGGATTAATTATGTGTAAGAGAAAATAGACATTAGTGCAGAGAGTGGATTTCCCCAAAGAGGACTCCCAGGTCCACTGATGGAATCAAATGACTCCGAGGTAGGATCCCTAGAAGGTTCTGTAGAGAAAGAAAAGGAGACAGATACCCATTTAATTCCCACACAGAAAACTGGGGAGACATGGAAAACACAACTATTCTGAAGCTTGCACATAGGTGTATTTTGGATCCACATTTATCACTGCTAATTTAATTTTGAAACAAAGGATGTGTCCTCCTCCTCTGAACCTTTCGTAGCCTGGGTCAGGTGAATTGGGGTTTATTTTGTTTTGCTTTGTTTACACTTTTAAAGAGTAGCATTTGTTCTATTGCTCAGATTTCCTCCTGGGGATATAAGGAAAATAAATTTTTATGGGATTTTTATGGGTCATCAGGTGTCCTGTTTAGTAGATGTATTTAATAAGTGTTAGATAATAACAGACAGTAATATGCAAACTACANCTCTGATTTCATAATAAAATCTTTATGATAAATTGTTGTTAGTTACTAAGTCTGCTGCGGCTGGAGTCTGCAATAACTTTATAAAGCAGGTTTGAGAACAGAAGTCTGTTCTGTCCCAGATCTCCTTATGCTCCGGGAACTTGAATTTACAACAGCTCCACTCTGTAAAAGGGAGAAAATAGTAACCCTAGAACACAGGGTGCTAAGAAAATAAATGTATTCTAGATTCTGAGGCACTCCAATAACATGCTCACATAACATGTTCAAGGCAGTTTAGGTGAGCTTAGGGATACCCTAAAATAAATGTAGCTCCAGTTTTTTATGCCTTGGAAGTGTTTCCTCTTAATGAAAACATAGCTGTACATACCATAATGGTAAAGCACTGTGTAATGCTATGGAAGAAAGGAAAGAAAATTAAATTCACTTTCCTATTCACTGAGTTCACCAAGGAAGGAAGAGAGAGGAAAGGAGAAAAATAATGCTTTTTATTTTCTTGTTATGCTCTCCATTCTTTCAAGTTACAGATGTCTTTTGTTTAACAGGAATCTGCAGTAAAGGAGTATGAAAGAGAGTTACATCAGGAAAGGCATGAATGTGTAGATCTAAAGGGCATTATCTATTTTATAATCAATCTGTTGAACTTAAAACCAGGGTTTCATCAAGTGGATTTTCATTTAGCACTCAATTGACAAGCAGTTGCATTTCAGAAACTTGTAACTTCTGCTTATTTTCCCTCCCTTCAGAGTTTCACAGTGTGAATGAAGTGTGTAAACTTTTGTCAATAAAATAGAACTCGAGAGCTCAGGGGGAGTTCCTTGTGCATGTTGGCTGCTGGGAATCTTCATAAAGAGCCATCCAGGAGAGGAATATTAATGCCAAGCTTAAACCCCATGGCAACATTGCAGTGATTTGTCTCAGGAGCTGTTGGGGTGACTTGCCATGGGTGAATAATTAAAAGCATGTGTTAACTGGACAAGCTAACTCAAGAGCAGAGGTCATTATTTTGGACATCTGAGAAGTGAAGTCTGGAGTCACAGGGGCCACTGGCCTTCCTTTCCCAGATTCTTTTCCTGGGCTCTCTCTGGATATAGTGGCCATCATTGTGCTCGAGTGATCATTGCTGACTGTGAAACTTGGAGTAGATGGAATATTTTAGTTGTGCATCTACTACAAGAAATTTGGAGATCTGAAAATCTAAATTGGAATAAAGTAAATTGGAAAAAAGAGGAAAAAATTTCCTTGGTACGTATTTGGATAAGGAAGGTTTAAAGTAGTGATAAAAACCATTATCAGCTGTTGTGTTGTGACAACACAGTCGCTTAAACCTCAGTATGACCAGAATGAAAAGCTGCAGAAAATAAGGAAGCTCTCTGTCACCATAAAGAAGGAATATGCTGACAATTTGATGGAATTCAGGCTGACCACCTATCAGCTAAAGAATGCAATGGGTGTTTCAAACCAGCATTACATTTATAGAGATACTTAACTGAAGATGCTGTTGCTTGTTCATTAAAAGTAATGCACAGACTGTGCCCTCTAAGTATTTTGGAATGAATCTTTCCAGTTTTTCCTGTTCAAACTGTTTCTCTGTGTATAAATAGAGCACAAAATTATAACTTATGCTAAGTGGTTCACGTTTCAGTTATCTGGGGATCTCAGCTTTACTATCAAAAGGAAAATACATAAAGATGATGTAGGTCTGAGGCATGGAAGATCCAAGGAAGAATTTTAAAAATAGAATCAAAATTAAAATTTGTAATGAAAAAAACCTATTTTTGAAGGGCTTGAGAAGAATTCAGTTAATGTAGGGCCTGATCTAAGAGGCAATATCTTCTCTCTTATCTTTCTGAATGCCCAAAAAATTAATGCATCTTATGGACTTATTGAGATTTCAAATAATAATGAATACTTGAAGTCTAAGGACTGCAAACATTTAGTCATTCTGAAAAACATGTAAGAAATAATAGAAAGTGGACAGATGATATACTAACATGTAAAATCACTATTTATGAAATACTGCTAAAGATTACAGCATTAACAAGTTGTACAAACTCTTTGCCATCTTGACCCAGCTGTAAGGAAAAAAAATTAGGCAAAGGAAGATAATAGAGCTGGGAAACAATCAAAATGAAATGTTTGACAGGTGTTAGTCCAAGAGGCTCAGACACAATGACGAGGACTAGAGCTGAGCTGTTGGTGTTCCTCCTACCCACACTCCTGAGCATCTGAGGAGGCTCCAGCTCTGCTGCCTGCCACGTTCAGACAGGGGACATGAACTTAGGTACATTGCTTCTCCAAATCAAGTGATATGGAGTATTTGAGAATGGCTTTCTCTTAATCTTTCCTATTTAAAGTGCTCCACTTTGCAAAAAATAATGAATTATTCATTGGACAAGAAAAATAGAGAAAGAACTCTGAACTGAAGCATCAATTATTCATGCAACTTTAGATCCCATGACTTTGAGTTAAGAGGTGAATAGTAGTAAAAAATTTTTGATAAAAATCTTCTCAAGGATTAACTTTTTCATATCTTTGTCCTAATTGCATATATTAGATGTGAAAATTATCCCTCTCATTATTTGGACAAAAAAAGGCAAGATCATATAGTAAAAATATACTTTGGTATTGTCACTTTCTGCACTCTTCCCATAAATGTGCTTTTTACTCTCTTTTATTCTTAATAATACTAAACCTTTCTATGCTGACTGATCACTTCCCAAATTCCTGTACATCATTTAATAATTGGGTTTTTTTCCCAGTTATGGACATTACAAATTTAACTGTATGGTTGGCTTAAAACAACACTTTGAATCTGAGCTAAATCAAACCAAAAAGTTTCTTTAACGGGAGAAAAAGAGCAATGAAAATCATCCACAGCCAATCATTTGATTTAGGTCTTCTTTTTCACAGGCTCACTGCAGTTTCCCAGCCTGACAGAGCCCTGCAGAATCTGTTAGCCAGGATGTAATCAAATAGAATCAGTCCTTCCAGTCAGCCATTGTATAAATTTACCATTCCCTTATGCTGTGGCTTAGTTATCATCCCAAATGTGGTGAGCATGGGAAGTTAAATGGTGACTGGCTTTGTGATGTGATCCTTTGAACACGCAGCAGCTTTCCACGTGTGGTTTTGTGATACTGGTACAACACTCTGTGACTTAAGAAGGATTAAAAATGTATATAAATATATGTTAGCAGTGGCACAACATCTGTAAAATGTTAATACACATTTCTAGGTGCATTCAGAGGACATTATGAATGTTAAATAGGTGACAGTAGATATCTTTATAAAAGATTAATCGTGCATTCTGGATTTAGTCGTGCTGTAAGCTGCTCAAGAGCCATCAACAGAAAGTGAATAGAGTTATCAAGGTTACTGTAAGCTGTTCATAAGGAAATGTGCAAGCTTAAAATTAAGTACTGGATGTGATGACAAAAAGTTGACAAGCTACAGTTATACAATAAACTGCAGTCTGATCCAGAATAGCCCCCTGAGGTGTTCCATCTTTCTTTGAAATATGGCACAAGGAGCACTTGTATCGAATTTTCAGCCTTTGGAGTACAGCAAAATGAAATTGTATCCATCACAAATTCCCTAATGAGTCTTTGAGGAAACATATGCAGTGAGTTTGAAAACATAATTTTGAAAAATCAAGCATTATTTCTGTTGTGAAATGGCTGATTAGAGTCCTACACATCATTGTGATACTGACAAAACAATTCAAAATATAGAAGTTTTCAAATGTGAATTTATGTCTTCTTTTTATCTCAGTCTGATGAATAAGTTTTAGATATCAATTTTCTAACTGTATATAAACTAATTGTTTTTGCTCCTTCAAACAAGCAATACAAATTACAACATAATTTGCTATTCTTAAATCTTTCTTTTAGTTTTCCTGACTTGAAAGTGATAGGCCATAAAGGAATTTGAGATGCAAATATTAAAGGAGCAGTGTTAAGGTTAAAAGAAATGGTAATATCAGTTAATATTTAATTAAGAGACAACCCTTATTATACATACATATAACCATGGTTTAGTGGAGGGCTTGGCAGGGCTGGGTTAATGGTTGGACTTGATGACCTTGCAACTCTATTTTTCCAACCTAAACGATTCTGTGATCGCAGTTTAGGAACAATAGTGACAACAGACTCACACCTTGGAGAATACTTCTGACTGTATTGCTCTGTGTGCCGTTCTGTAAATTCTGTGGTCTCCTGGAAACCTAAGTGCTGTTGGTTTCTGTGTCAAAAAGATGGCTTGGTAACATCAGAAACTGAATTTTTGCTTAAAAATCCTCAAATGCTTAAAAATCCTCACTGTAGTGGAAACTTGGCTACACTGTGCCATCTATGACCTCCACACTGAACTAGGAGGGACCACTACTAAGAAAAAAAGGTTGTCCACTTTTCCACATCCACTGAGATTTTGACATGTCTGCAGAACTTCCATTACACCAGCAAAATGATTGGGAAATCATCAGCAGAGTCTGATGTGTATGTTCTTGTCCTGAAGAAATATAACAAGTGTCAGAAATACCATTAAAATACTCAAAGCAGGTAAGTGTCTTAAACCTCTCTGAAATTCAGAGAGATCTGAACATCTAAGGAAAACTTTAAAATCACTTCACATACAGTATCTTAGATATGTTTTTGTTATTTCGTGCTGCTACAAAGAAAAAGTCACTGTTGCAGCACAGTTAGGATTGCCTTATTTTAAAATCTGTATTGTTCTGTGAGACAGGCTGGCTATAAAGTCCTAGACCATTTACCATCTTTTCTTCTTTCTATGGATACATTGGGCAATCAGTTACATTAGCAGAGGAGCTGGACAGTCCAGCTCTTCTACAATATTCAAATCAGCAAGCCCTTGAGATGAAAATGGTTGGAATTTGGGGGAGCACCTGTGTATCAAATATAATTCTTCCATTCTTTTGTCTTCTGGGCATTTTTCTTGTAACCGTAAAGAGATGGTTTTTGATGTTAATTGAACCTTTGTTTCAGCCCAGCAGGATTATTATTGCCTTCCTCCCTTTTGTTCTTGCATCTACTAATAGAAGTAATTTTTTAAAAGAACATTCCTTCCTGTCTGTTTCATTCACCATCCTTATAACACACATTGTAGCACCAGAGTGTTACCTGAAGTACTAAAAGAAGGAATTCACCATGACTTTTGAATTTTCTTTCTCCTGTAATGATTTAATATTTCTTTTTTGGTAGCAATGTTCTTTTTTGTTTGTTGGTTTGTTTGTTTGTTTGTTTTCCCCACCTAAAGTTATGCAGCTAGCAAAACCTAAAACAGCAATAAACTGCTGGGGATGTGGATCAGGATCTGGATTCACATCAGGTGATGTAAATCCTTACAGCTCCATAGCCTTCAACACATATGCACCAACAGTCCTGACAGGGCCATCCTGTTTAGGTTTGCTTAATGGGATGGAGCTCCCAGGAGGAGAGTCCCTTCTGCTCTGAATGCTGTGGTTGTTTCCATCCTGTTGAAATCTTCATGAATGATACTCAATTAGAATTGCTTTGCTTAAAATGTACTTCTGTTGGTAGTTGCCTGACACACAAAAGGCATCATACGATTACTTCCAGGCATTTCCAGGGGTACTTTAATATTCATAATAATTAGTAAAGAAATAATTTCTTAAAAATATACATTTTTGTATCTTGATATTTAATAATGGTGGGCAAGAAATCTGCCTGGTTTTAAAGGTAAATAGTGAACTACATTCCTATTCTATTAAACTCACACTGACAGGCCCTTAGCTGCTCCAGCAAAATCATATCAATTTTCTGATTGATTTGATTGCTTATTTGTTCCAAAATGACCTTCAGTAAGCATTGCTTTCCTTCCCATCTACACAAACAGAAAGAGGGCAGTAAAAACATGGCTGTCGAATATCTGTCACAACAGATTTATTGTACTGCTTAAACCTGTTGAAGTAGATTTTTTTTCTTCTTCACTCATATAAACTGACCCAGGGGTTAAACTTTCAAGCATAATTTTTTTTTCTTTTTTCTTCTTGACAACTTACATGAAACAATACAGGTGTGAGTCAAATCTCTGGGGGACTGTCTGAATGAGTATGAATTTTCTTATTGCTGGAGGAACTGGCTTTAAAATTTATCTGGCTCAGGTATTTTCCTCAGTTGATTAAAAAAACCCAAAGCTAAATCCCATTTTATCTCATGATTCAATTCTGTAATAAAATTGATGCTTCACACAGGATTTGCTAAAATCACAACACATGTCTTGAGCTGAATTTGCAATCCAGCCCAAATGGGATAGATTTTGGCAGGTTTGCTTGCCCTGCCAGCCCCTCCTCTGTCAAGGAGGCCTGGTTCAGAAACAAATCTCTGCCAGATTAGCACTGGAAAATCTAACTAAAATCCCTACACTGATGTACATTTTTTTTTCTCTATAAACCCAAGATAACACAGTGAAAGGTAAACAAAATCCTATTGAAACAACACGGTTGTGTTTACAATTAACTGAAATCTGCTATTATTCTTTGTTAAGCTTTGTTCAGCTATAATCATCAAGGGTTTATAAAATACAACTCCTTCTGAGATATAAATTTAATTCCATTTTCCCTTGTTCCAAGCATCCATTGCATTTAATAACTGCTAAATCTGTCAATCTGCAGAAACTCTTGTAAAATTGTTATTTAATTTCAGGGAGAATGACAACATAGGGTAAACACACCAGGGGTCATTAGCACAGCTACCTGGGGTATAGCCTGGCTGCCACATTGCTGCAGATTGCAGAAGTCGTTTTGCAATGTTCTAAACTACACAAAGTGTTCACTAATGGGATCTTCCAAGGATTCACAGTGGCAGGCAGCAGCAAAAGCCTAAGTTTACATTTGCACCTTTGATGTTCTTTACAATGATGCTGGAATGCAAGGGCTATGTGCTGAGCTACTGAGGGCTGCTTGATTTTCTTCACTGGTTTGCTGCTCTTCCTCAGCAGCTAGTAACAATCTGCCTTTGAGAGACCAATGTTTGGGGGGGGTTTGCAAATGGAAGTGTTTCCAATAAGTACAAAAAGGATAATACTGCCAGATGGCTACCATATAATTAGATTTCTGTGAACATGAATACCCTTCCCAACCAGATTTTGGAAGATGTGACAAGTTCCAGTTTGTCCAGGGTATTGAGTGCCTGGATGGTATCTGGAAATTTAATAACTTGTCAGCTGACAGGGCCCTCCCCATTGCATGTGTAACACACCTAGTGTGCTGTAGTGTTCATTTTTAATGAAAGGGACCTTGTAAAACATAGTTACAGAACATTAAAGAAAAGGGGAAAACAGAAACACCGATGGGAAAGCAAATCTTGACCTTCTAAGATAACAGGGATCAGATAGGATGCTTCACCTAGCCCCCAGAATGGACAAAGACTACAGTCAGCATGGGATGCTTTAGCACTGTGTTTAGGTGGACTGGTGAGCCCTCAGAAGAATAATAAACTAGAATTGTTTCAGTGGTTTTATACCAGGTTTTGTACTTTAAATAAATGAATCCTTGTGTTTCAGAAAAGCTGGCTCATATCACATGGAATCACAATGAATCTCTTCTGGGACATAGTCTCTGTAGGACCTGCTGAGCAGGCTTCACATGCCCCAGCTACCCTGGAATGAGGGGCAGGAAAGCTGCCAGAGCCCTGCAAAAGCTCATTTATCCCACTGAGAAGCAGCAGGGTTAATTAGCTCAGGCATTTCTTGCTGCTGAAGCTGGGACACTATTTCCGTTATCTGAACTAGTTCTGGTGCTGTCCTGGGTGTGAATGCTTCCCTGGAGGACACATCTGGGCATGTTGCAGGGTTGCACTTTGTAGGGAATGAATTCACAAGAGAGAGAATAACTGAATTTTCACAGCAGAAGGAGAGGGCTGTGAGACCTGACGGGTGCACTGCAGGACCTTGGAAAATACAGCAATGCCATTGTCCTGGTAACTCTGACAGCCCTGGACTCGAGGGCTCTCTTACACCAGGGATTGCATTTTCTGGGACTGTGCACACATGCAGTTTGCTCTCCCACTCCTCTCCTCCCCACCCTATTCCCTCACTCCTGTGCTGGCCATGTTGCACTGTTGGTGCCTAAAAGAACAGCGAATCCTGTGTCATATCAAAAGCTTCTGAACCACCAAACCTAATGGTATCCACTGAAGATGGAAACACCAATGAACCTAAAATTCAATTTGTTCATCCCATTTGGACTGCTACTCAAACATTTTTTACACACCTATATACCAAGTACAAATTAACTTTTTAAGTTAATTTTAAGTACCTTACAAAATGGGTAATTAGAAGAAGGATCATTAAGGTGGATTTGACAGAAATTTTGTTTGCTTTACTCACCTTACAGAACTTCATGTAGCAGGTGGCAAATCTTAATCTGTTTGTCTGTAGTGGTATTTCATACATTAGGAAAGATGCAAAATAAATATTTCAAATCAACCAAACTTTCCAACTTCTCCCAAAACCAAGTGTGATAAGCATGCTGTAGATGTAGAAAACATGCTGACACATAAAGAAAGTTGGAAATACAGGAGGGCTTAAGCTGTAAACTGACACGGTGTCTGAAAACTGCTTTAGTGCCTTCTGCTGTGAGCTGCTTGTTTGCAAAGCCATTAATGTAATGTTCACTTGATTATTCCCAGGACTCTGTACAGCACCAACACTGACAATCCCTTTTTTCTGTTGGTTTTTTGTTTTGTTTTGGTTTTTTTTTCTACTTGAGTTGGAATTTTAATTAGAATAATCTTGTTTGGAAGAATTGGTGCTCACATGTTGAAGCACAAAATTAGTCTTATATAAACTGTGTAGTATATTTGATAGTGTTGTCAGAACAGCATTTTATGGAGTGTCCTTCATGAGGCAGTTTGGCACACTATGCAGCACATGAAAATTTAGTGGGTATTTTATAGTACACAGAACCCAATCAAGAAAGGAGACAGAGATTGTAAGATAGATAGAGCTGCAGAAATAAAAGAATTGCTATGAACTGTGGCAAAACAGGGTCAAAGGACAAACAAGGTCGGGTTTAGAGCAGAATTAATGGGTGAGGGGGAGATGCATCTGAGATCTGACTTACAGTGAGATGTATAACCAGCTGAACAAATTGAAGAATTTTGCAGTGCTCTGTGTGTCAGCAACTTCCTTTTGCAAATCTAAGAGCCATTCATTTCTAAGAAGCTCAGGTCAAATCCTCTGCTAGGCTAAATAGTGCAGTTCCATTGATTGCAACAGGACTATCCCAGTTTACCCACTGATGATCTGACTCGGAGTTTTTCCTGGTGAAGGGATCACAGACCCTTTTATTCCTTTGAAAATGTCAGCAACTTGTGTCCCTCTCTTTCTTTCTCTCCATTTCACTCACATATATGATTTCACTCACAATGATAAAAAATGCTGTTCTTCTGAACATTTTTCTATCACCTAATTTACTCTAAAAGGTTAAGAGAATTGTGAGAAATCTGAGGTGTGAGAGAAAAAGAACTAGATAGCTCCTAGCTGAGTAATGCCTCCTGTAAGAATTTCTGTCTAGAAACAAGGATATAGTCAGAGCAAGGTCAGTCTGGTCCAGCACCTTGTGATTGTGATGGTGGTGACCAACCTCTGCAGGAACACAGGTAGACTAGAGGCCTGAAAAAGCACACAGCAGTGTGTCCTCTGAATATTCTTCTACTTCTGAGCGATTTTTCAAAGCTAAGGAAAGTGTGCTACATATATCCTGAAGCAGAGATCTTTGTTTTTAGTGGGACTCGTGGAATTTCTTTAGCCATTTTGTAAATTGTTTTTCAACCCACATAGTATTTTAGCTTCTGCTGACTTATTTGGAAAGAAATTTGTAACTTAACTACCTAACCCTAGCCCTAACCCTTAAACACATCTTTTATGAAGAAATATCTCACCATTCTACGCTGTGCAAAGATGATTGATTTGATCCCAGCCCTGCAAATTGATTTCTTCCCCTCTCTCTTTCTTCCCCCTTTGTATTGGAAGCAGCAGTGAACAATCAATGTCTATTCATTGTCTCCTTTCCACTCACAATATTACAGGACTCCCTTTATTCAGCCTTCAGTTGTCTCTTTTTCAAACAGAGAAATACTAATCTGCTCCATTTCTCCCTTTACAGAAGAAATTCCATGCATCTGATCCATGTACCTTTCCCTTATAGCCTTTCCCTGTGCCTTTTCCATCTCCACAGTGTGCTTTTGGTGAGGAATCAGCTTCTGATTTATGCACTGGCATAAAAGCATTGTCTGCCCTTGTCTTCATTACTTTTCAGTAATTTCTAGCTTTAAGTTTGCTTTCTAACCATTACAGAGCACTGAGCTGATGTTTTCACAGAGGTATTTGCCGTAATATGAAAACCTCATTCCTATATGACTGTCAGTTGAAAGACTATAATTCCATAATAATGTTGGGATAGTTTTTCTCCTGCCTGTATCATCTTCACTTACTCACACTGAACTTTATCTGTAACTTTGTCACTAAGGAACTTTCCTGCCCAGGATGCTCTGCAGTTCTTCAGCAGCATTGGCTTGACATGCCTCCATTGTTAGACACAGTGTAGCACCATCACTCTAATAGGGGCGTGCACCATCCTCTAGGCATAAAACTGACTTAATGTCATCTCCATTATGGACAAAACACTGCCTCCTGTTTGCTTTTTCTTTGGAGATTTTTTTATTTGACTGAAAAACCTTGACTTACAATGCAATGAATGCTTACCTGGATGCCCTGATCCAAAAGTGTGTCATTCATTTCAAGGGCAGTGAGGGAAATGTACAATTTCTCTGTGGAGCAGGACTTCTTCTTGTGATTCTCTAGTTTGTAGTAGCTAGAGCAAGAGCTGAGGAATTATGAAACCTGCATTCGAATTCTGTAGTTCTTTGTTGTCCAAAATGTAGATAAATAATTCTCTCATCCTCTGCTTTCTTCCTGTTTCTACACACATGATAATTTATCTGTGACTTAGTCTGAGGTCTTTAGAAAAGCAAGCTTATCTTTGTTATTTATTTTACTATCTAATGAATGCATTTTTATTATTCTGTAAATAATAGGGGATGCTGAAGCAGAAAGGCACTTGTTGTTTTATATATATAAATTTTTGTTTTAGAGGTACATTCTCAACACCATTAAGACAAAAAATGATGGAATAAGCAAAAATCATGATCAAGTTCAATAACTAGATCCTTCAAAAATAATACCAAAATACCTTAATAGCCCCCTTGCCCAAAGATTTGAATTTTTATTCCAAGGCAAATTACAAACAGCAGTTAAAATTCTGAATGTATTTGAAACCAAATTAAAAAATAAATATTGGATTCCTTTTTAAAGGAAGACATTTAACTTGGGCCTCATTAGTCCTCATTGTGATGTTACAGGAAATATTGATTGTTCTGTGGTGATTTTAATAGTATCCCTTGATTTTGGCCTGATTTCCTAAGGAAATACATTAATCATCACCCTGTAAACTAATTTTGAACTTACTGTTGACTTTAAACTTTATTTTGAAATGGATTAGTAAAAATAAATTCCCATATATTTTGTGAAATACCCAGGCAAACCACCTCTTTAAAGGAATGTGTGCACTTAAAACTCACTGTATGTTTTGTACCACAGAACTCACATTAAAGAGAAATTGAGGAATGCCCGAGTCTTGGATAGAGCTTTGTTTAGGTTGCTATTTTTAAATTTAAATTTTATTCCCTATATTGATTCTTCAATATTAAACCCATCCCACCTAGCATCCAGTAAATCTGTTAATTTTTCTCTCGTGTTTGGATCGTGTATTGGTTAATAAGAGGCATCTTCACAATGCTTTCCTTAGTTACAGTCTTCTTATGAAACATAAAGTTAGTCCTCTTATACTCTGAAAAATCTTTCTCCATTTGTTCCAACACTCATGGAACTTGTTACTTTGCATATTTATTAAATATATAAAAGATGGGATGATTAAGTAAAAATGAAGCATCTCTTGAAAGAGTGTCTGTAGTTAGTCATGAAAATGACAAATAAACTGCTACTATGCTGAAAGGCACTGCAATAAAATTCTCTCCACCAGAAAATTTTCCAACCACATTCTGCAATAACTTTGGCAATACCAGCCTTCTCTTCCCAAACAGCAAATTCTGGGAAGGGCAAATACTCCCCTGAGTGTCATCAGTGGCTGGGTTAAATGTGGAGTGGAGAGACAGGAAACAAATACTTTTTTGGCTCAGGAAGAAGGAGGGCTGCAGAGAATTGGAGATGTGAAGGATATTGTTATTAAATACCCCTGAAACCAATTTTTTTCCTTGGAAGCACAAAAGATTTCTGTTTGCTACGTGCTCCAGTGCAGTGGCTCAGATGCTGTGCTGCCTGTGACAGCAGAGGAGGAGACACAGAGCAGCAAAGTCTTACAGAGAGCACACAAGATACCACTTTGGTGTTCTCAGTCAAGTTTTAGTAGGTACAGAGACCACTAGACCCATCAAGATAATGTAAGGAGTCAAATGACACAGGTGCAATCAGCTTCTCCAGATCTTCAGGTATCTGGAGCACCAAAATTTTGTGTCAGATTTCATAACCAGTGGTTTTACTTTCTAAGGTATTTTCATATCCTGTGTTGACAATGTGCATTGAGTTTTCTGCTTTTACTTTTCCAGTAGATAAAAATGAAACAATTTCATCCTGAGCAGTTTGAATGAGGTTCCATGATAAATTTGCTTTGGGATACACGATTGATACCGAATGTCAGTGATAGGAAAATATCTTACAGATTTAAAAATTGAAGCTAAACAAAACAAGTTTAATAAAAATTATGTGATTTCTGTTTTTTTCCAGCCCTTTGCTTTGTTTACCATCCAGTCCCTGAAGGTTTATAGCCCTGTTCATTAAGCAAAGGTCATGCTAATCCTCCCTCCTCACCTCTCACCAAGCACAAGTGCTGTGCTGCAGCGTGAGTGGTAGAAATACCCAGCTTGCCTCAGCAGGATTTTCTTTGGCTTTCAAGATCCTAATCAAAACTGGCATTCTACTGCCCCCACTGATTATGTCTCTGTTAAAACCAATGTGCTCATGTCTTGAATCTTTCAAGTGTTTGCACCTATCCCTTCTCCTGCTCCCAGCACTCAGGAGTGAGCATGGCTGTGCTGGTTCCTGGGAAAGTCAAAAGTCAGTAATGAACAGCAGTGTTAAATGAATTTATTATTCTGAACCATATATGCCTGCAAATGTATTGCATTTTGTGAAACACATGACAAAGGCAGAGTTTAGAGAACTTGGTAGAGATGAATGCCATTAAAAATGAGAACTATTCACAGCAAAACATGTTTCTACCATTCAGCACCCATGGGGATCTCACAGTCCACTCTGCTTTCTTCAGCCCAGTCAAAAGTTTTCTATTAACTTCACTGAAACTCAGAATATTTCTTTTCTTCTAATTGCTAGATTTTGTTTTCTTTTAAATAAACATTTACATTAAATAAGTTCCAGTAAAATTAATTTAGACTGGCTGCCCTTGAAAGGCCTCTGACAGCTTGAGTGCATTACTGTCCAGGTGAAAATAACCAAGAAGTTACTGGAGCATTTAGATACCACTAGCAAAAATTTTCAATAAAATATGGGCTGCCTGTTCTGAAGTCATTTTTGAATTCATTTTTTTCCCCCATATAGTAAAAGCTGCTTTTCAAGGCTTTGGCAACAAAATACAACAACCATGAAAAAGCACTTCTACCTTCTCATTTCCCATTAGGCAAGTTTAAGGTAAGAGCTCACTTCAGGGGCTCTCCAGCTGGATAACCTGATAGAAGAAAACAATACCACCTAAGAAATGCAGAGTTATGGTCAAGCTGAAAGGACTTGTATTCACAGGAAGGACATCTAAAAGAATCTAACTAGAACTTAAAATGTTTTCAGTTTCCTGCATCCCTTTTTTTTTTTTTTTGACTGGAGAATCAAAAGAGCACTAAACACCATGATCCATTGGCACACTGGTTTCATCTCTCAAAGTACAACAGGCATTTTCTTGCAGAATAGGACTGTTTTTCACTTGGAAGCATGCAGGTCCTGCATAGAATGATTATCTGGATGCACTGGGGTATGCCTCTTGTATGTGCTGTGTCTAGGGACATCCTAACTTCAGAGACTCTGTTAGTGTATTATTTTGAAATCAGGAGCTGTGGATTATTTTAGGCTTTCTTGTGCATGGCTAAAGAAAGCATAAATTGGTGTCAACAGATGTGGTGAATAAATTCTTAATGTACTGTCAGGATACAGGTGATTACACACCCTGATAGGTTGGACGGATTAGGTACTTTCTGATTTTTGTGGGTGGTTTTGTGGATGTTGTGTATTTGATTACTTGTCTATGCCTTTCTATAACTCAAGCTGAATTGAAACAGAGGAAGAGTTGATGATGTTTTAAAGTTATAGCCTGATGCAGAAATCTTATTATTTTTTATTCTAACTCATGAGATTTTCCTTTGCTATGACTCTCTGGTTCCTTTGTTCCTTGTGTCTTCTGAATCCAGTGTGCAGGGATATTCTTCTGGTTATTCCATGCCTAGAAGATGTGTGTTCTGCCAGTGTAGCTGCCATGGTAATTGTTAGTAGTATGGTTAAAATGGATTGATGCCCTAGGATATCACACAGACTGTTTTAAAGGTACTGCCAGCTTTGCATACATTTGAATTATTGTTCAGTAAATTTTGAAGGAAAGAGCTCCATCAGTTCTGACAGAAATTACTTTTCTTTTGTGATATTTTTATTACAGTCATGAATTTCTGACTCTTGCTGGATTATGAAATTGTCAGGTATTTTAGCTGCTGGATCAGGACAAGAAGTAGCACCACCCTCACAAGGTGCCTCACCCTCAATCTGAAGGAATACCTCTGGGGCAAAATAATCCATCTACTCATTCAGTCTTTGGAACTTCATTTGAAACAGCAGAAAAAGCTGCTAATTAGCACTAACAGTGATGGTGCTTTTTTTGTCCTGGAATCCTCTCCTAATGAGATTTCCTTTCAACTTGCTACAGTGCAGTGGCTGCATTAAAGTGCTCAGTGTATGCAACAGCTTTGAACCTTCATTTTGAAAGAGATCTTCATTGAAATGACAGTCCTCCACCCACCCAAAAATTACAATTTTGAATACTAAGTGAAATATTAATGAGATTTAGTGCAAATTAATTGATACAGAGAGATGAGAAGCTTAAAACCCCACTTATTCTGATGACTGTTTTATTAGTCTGTGAGGGAGGAGGGGTTGCCCTATTCCTTTCAGAAGAAAATTTCTGGGACTTCTCTTTCACGTGCTGAATACATGCTGTTTCCTGTAATATCACTTATACAGCAGGTGCTATTGCAGGACATGCATCATTTGTCTGCAAAGGAAGATAGCTCATAAAGGAACTTCAGTTTGATGACCAAGGTGCTGCAGTGCAGAGCCACCAGTTAAACACTGGGGTAGAGGGAAGGAGGCAGAAGAGCAGAGAGCAGCAGATTTGCACAAAGCCTCTCAGGATCACCCCAGCACTCCAGCTGGATGACCTCCAGCATGGAAGGGACCTCTGGTTGTGCTGCTCTCTGGGTCCAGCCAATGGTTCTGTGCCTGAGGAAACCATGGAGGTTTTGTGTCTGCAGTTCAGGTTCTCTCAATTTTGCATATTTAGAGCTCTTGGCTACCTAATGGAGCTGGAAATGAAAGGAGAGCTGGAGTTTTGTAAAAGCAGTATCAGTGAGAGAAGATTGGGATGATTCTTGCCTTCAAATGTTTTTGAGGCTTTAGGAGCTGACCTTGTCCTATGTCAATTTTCTTCAGCATTAAACACTAACATAGTATTGACATAAAAGAACAAACCTTAACCATTTGGTTCTTTTAAGGAAATTAAATTCTTTGTAGTCTTACACTGATGTTTCACACTTAATAACCGAATGCTTTTATCCAGCTATTGTAATCTTCATAAGTGATAAAATAATTATACCAACTTGTAATATTTTAGTTAAGGGTATTAACTGGTGGTAGAACAGAACCTGAACTAGTGACCAGAACAACAACTTCTTTAAAAGTGAAGTTGACTATATGCTTGTGTTTTGGTAAATATATGTTCAAGGAGAGACAGGTTTCAACAAGTGTCCAAAAACATGGTGAAAATTGATAATATGCCATTATGGAAGTAGCACTGTGTTAGAAATATGAACAGATTAGGAAAAGTGTTGATTAGTTGCTAATTCAAGGAATCTTTTTATGGTTTTGGTGTAATTTTCACGTTTGAAATTTCAAATCTCCCTTTCAGTTGTTTGAAAAACAGTTCCACCATGAAATGAGGCACAAAATGGCATGACCTATTGACACAGAAAGGTATGCGTCACTGAGTCTCGTGAATTTCCACACCTTATTTTGGCAATTCTCTTGAAAATTGTTCTTTTCCCAAATATCAGGACTTTAAACTCAGCTTAGATCCTTTCCATCATATGCAGCTCACCCCAAACAAGCACTCTGTGGGCTAAATTGTGGTCTCAGCTACACTTGCACAACTTCACTTGTTACAGATGATGTCTGTAGTGACACCTGTGCAATTCCATTAGCCTTTCAGTGCCACAGGTCGCTGTCACCAGGAGCAGCAGCTGAAGCTAATGGGATTTCTCTGCTGCACTGGAGAATGAAAGTTGCATGACAACATTTTGGAAGCTGGTAATTATGCATTAGATGATAAGGGCTCATCTCAGTTGTCAGAGTCTGGATACTTTTGTATTACTCATAACTGAAGGAAAACATTGTTTACAAACAGCCAGATTCTGAAACAGCCACCCAAACTGGGCAGTATCTTGCTTCCCTGAATGAGGTGAGGTACAGCTCAGTGCAAATAAAGCATTCAAAGGCAGCCCAAAGTGGATGGAAGTGATAGAAACCAGGGATATGCAGTACCTGTGTCACCTCACATGGATTCATTTCCAACAGACTGCAGTTAAAGAGTGCATGCACAAACCTAGACCTATAAAGGTCTTGTTAAAGTAAATTGTCTGTGCTGCTGTAGCATGCCTCGTTTGGGCACTTTCCAACACTGGAAAGTAAAGGCTGTTATTGGAATGGTTTATTTTATGTCATGAACACAGCTAGAGAACAAGCAATGTGTTCCTTGTTTTCCTAACAAAGGAAGCCAAAGTATCAAAAGAATGACACTCCTTCGCACTTAATACCTGCAGACTCTTCCACCAGCCTAAGTGCAAGTGAAAACAATTCTAAGGATCCTCTTCTATTAGGTAAAGGACCCTGATAAGTTGCTAATTGTTGCTGTCAGGGTACCACTAAAGCAATGAGTCTGTTTTGGAGCCTGGTTACCATAAAGTCCTTTCCCTCACCCTAGGAACATTCTGCTTCCCCAGCTTTGCTGCCGACTCTCATGTCTGCTGTCACAGACCTTTTTTGCTGTGGGGGCAGAAGCAGGATTACAGGAGCTGTATTCCCAAATGACAATTTCTCTGAAAGTCAAGGCAAGGAGAAGATGCTTACTGCTGAGAAAACCAGGCCTTGACTGTAAAATTTGGAAAGTTTTGAGTGATGGAAAGAAGGTCTGAAGCTTATTCAAGCACTGCTTCCATCACACTCTGGCTGTATTTTGTGGATGAGCCTGTGGTAGTGCTGAGCTGAGTAGGCAATTTAGCATTCACTGACACAGCCCTGAAGGCTGTCATTGCTTTGACCTTCTCAACACCCTCAACCTGGCGTGGATGCACCAGGCAATCATTGAAGAAGCCAGGAGAAAGGTAAATCAAGCATGGGTTTGAGTCGTTGCAAAAAGGATAATGATATCTACTAAAAGTAAACATTAAACAGAAAAGAATAATGCAATGCCAAATATAAAGCAAATTTCCAAAAGGACAGAAACTGGGGTCATCACAGTTAGATATCCATGGAATTGAAATCATGCTCTGTGAAACAGACAAATCATTTTGTGAAGTGAGTGACAGTGATGGGGATTCCTGGCTGCTGGGATGAGCACACTTCACTCCACTACTCGGTTCAGTCACTTTATGATTAAACAGTTGTGTGGAGAGCCCCTGTATTAATTATATTTTATAACTTGAGAAATATACACACCATGAGATGTTTCTGTGTACATATAGCCTATCCAAACCCCTGAGTTAGACATTAGCTGTCAGTGATGTGCCCAGGGAAACATGTGTGTGTGTCTTACATGCAGGAGGAAAATGAGCAACTATCCCATTTTAGCTCCTTTACTGATCAAAAGTACACATTGGGAAGTAAAAACAATCCTAGACAACAAGAAGAAAAAAGTGTGAATAGAAACATTTGTACCCTGCCAGTTTGGGACTGAATATTCTCAGCCTGGGCTCCAGAGTAGCTTTGTCTTCACAGCTTCCTCATAAGGTAGTATTTGATATTTGTGGAAAATCAATCTTCTGGCAGAATTTTGAAGGAGAACTTGCACCAGGGAAAAAGTCACAAGCACTCTGATAATTTGTACTGCAATAATATATAGGTTACTGCACAAACATGAATGAAATCTATGCTAGAACACACAGTATGTAAAACATACAACAGAATACTGCCTCACATGATTGACAGATTACCCCCAACTGCAGAAACAATCCATCGAGCCCTGGATTTAGACTCTGGAATTCTTTACCTTTGCTGTCAGCCTTTTGGATAAATCACTTCTCTTCACTTTGCCTTTCTTTTTGCCCTGGAAAATAAAGGTAATTACACTGATTTATCAATGAGAAATGCTATAAAACAATAAACATTTTAGCCAGCAGTGTTTTCATTCAGTCATTGTGGTGGGATTTGGTTCTCAATTTTTGCCAGAAGAAACAGAATATTAGCATGACAGTTAAACCAGAGCCCTAAAGAAACCAGCTCAACAAATACAGGCAGAGTATTGCTGCAGGATAAGCTTCTGGTACTTCCTATGTTATGAGATATATCTTATTTTCCAGCTGAGAGGGTCTTATCCAAACCCGTGGAAGTATAGATAATTCTTTTCTTTGTTTCCACTGAGCAGTGGATCCAAAGTCACATTAAATAAGATGAATAGAAGGTTCCTGTTAGTGATGACTACCAGGGACTGATAATGGGAAAACCAGACAACTGTATGGTTCTTGTGTGACAAGGAAAAGACAGAGGCCAGCAATTTATTTATGGCCACTGTTTCTCTCCACAGAATATCCTCTCTAACATGCAGTCCTGAGGCAGCCTATTATACACGCATGGTATCCTTTGCATTATGCTCTCATCTCGCAAACTCCAGACGTACACACTGGCGAGGGAGGGAAGCTCCCCTGGGGATTCTAAGCCACTCTGCAGTGCTGACAGAGCTGTTCCTGCCTAGGTCACTACACTGCTCTGCTCCACAGCACAATTATGGTTACAGAGAGAGGAAACTGCATGCCAGAGTAGAAACAGGGAAGAGTTCAAAATTCTTAAGCAGTTGAGGAATGCAGATCAATGTAGAACTCTGGAGGAATCTCAACAGTCACTGAAGGACTGACTTTTCACCTATTTGCAACTTAAGTGGTTAAATCTGTTTGTGCAATCTAGGTAGAAAATGGTTATTAAGAGCTTTCTGACTTACAAACTTTCACATCAATCAATTAAAGAGCATAAAGGGAAAGTCAAAACCAGCAGTAGCCATAGAACACTCTGAAAAAAAGAGGAAACAATTTCCCCAAATTAAACTTATTAAACAATTGGATAGTCAAAGCAATTTAATCATATTCTTTGTCAACTTGTGTGCTGATTTAAAAAGAAAACAGAACCCTTTAAGCTCTCAATATTATAAAAATCATGGAAAGATGTAGAAAACTTCCCTGCTCTCCTCCATTATTGAGCTGTAGCAACACTGGGAGTAGAGCTGAAACCTTCAGCCCCCAAGGAAAAACACCTGGAATATAAATTAAGCCATTTTCTCTAAGCCTGTGTGACCTTGGCAACATCAGTAAAAATAAGTAGCATTTTATCATTTTATTGCTATCTTTGTTTTTTTTCTTTTTTTGTTCCATATGTTCAGTTATACACAGTCATCTACTTAGCCTTTTTTCCTTTCATTTTTCATTGTTTGCCCTCTACTCACTCTGTAACCCACTGGTAACAGTTTTTTGGGGGTTATTTTGCAATGTAGAAAATGCATTTTTGTATGGCTGGCAGGAATTATATTTTATAATTCTGCTTTTTAAACAGGTGTCTTCCTGCCATTCTGTTTGAAATAATTTAGAACAACTTATGAGCAGCTGATTCTCAAAACCAGGGAGAATTCAGTGCCTCAGCAAGATTTAACCTCTGGAAAAGATCCTCTGAAGTGCATTTGTTTCTTAATTTGCTCATTTCTGCCAGCTTCACGTGTTGTTCTTGTTATCCAGGGGCTGTGCATAGTTCCAGTCAGGTACAAAAAAGGCATTTTCCAGTTGTGCAGGCCCTACAATTTAAGGGAAGAAACATGGTGATGTTTTTCTGCCTCCAAGAAAGAAAAGGAGGAGGAATAGCGCAGTGTTCTTGTGTGAGTGAGCACATAGCGAGAATCAGAGAGCATTAGCTGTGCTGCTACAGCTGATTCTCACAATGTGTGATCTAACTCTACCTGAGTAAGCACATGTGCACACACTGCACATCTTTATGCATAAACTCTTTATACTTGTACAAAATATCAAGGATTCTGGCTGACATGACATCTTTAAGGGCATTATTAACTTTTTTTTTTGTATCTTTTTGATTGCTGTATTGCTTTGATAATACATCTAAGGAAAAAATAGCTTCACTGTCTTTAATTCAAGAGGTAGAAGGAGGAACTGAAAACCTCTGGGTTTACTCCTGGGTTTTTCAGCACTTTGAAGATCCTAGATTCTCCTTTATAATACCATCAAGGTTAAAAAAAGTTTTGAAAAAATGGATTCTCATGGGTATGTACCACATAGGTACTCCAAAGCACAGCTGCAAGAATTTCTGAAGAGGAATTAGAGGACAATCTTTAAGTTATGCATTTAAATGGAGAGAGGTAAACTATTTAAAAAGAACTGAACAAGTTTTGAATTGAGTGATCAAAAGAGAGAAATGCACATGGCACTAGTGCTGGGTCTGACGGTGTCAGATTGCTCATGCAGCGCTCATATTCATTCATCGCTTTTTTAATCGCTCTCAAAACCCCAAGGAAAGAAAAAGAATCTCTCTGAATAATTTAAAACTGTTCTCTTTTCAGTCATCAGTCCTTTTGTTCTTGTGTATATCTATAACCTCACACCAGTCATTTTAATTTATCTATGGTGGTGATATAACCATCTCAATGTCTAAAGCAGTGGGAGAGCAAAATGGAAAGGAAGTATTTATACCATTTTAAGGAAAAGGGAAAAAGAAGGCAAAAATCCTCTAATCTGTCAGGAGATTTACAAAGAATTGAGTGATGCAAAGACTTCCTTTACAAGAGATCAGTTCGTTTGCTGCTCAGTACCAGCTAAAGGGGGCACCTAGAAAGGAATAAAAGTGAATATCTTTTTATTTAAGATGAACATATTTATAAGGCTGGGTTTTTTCCCCTCATTTCATTTGTATCAGACTTCTAAAATGCCCCATTTCCCGAGACTCACCCAATATAATTAGCATCATTATTTGTATTACAAAATACCTCAGAAACCAGGAGTGAAATCAGCAGCCTTTTGTACTAGACATTGCAGGAATTGTCCTTGCCTTGAAGAGCTTACCTAATAAAAAAGAAACTAAAAAGCAGCTAAAGACAGGAGAAAAGAAGTAATTCTGTAATAGGAACAACGACAGAAAGACTGGTTTAAAATGCCCAGGAAAACCCCTAAATGCACAGAGAAATTGAGCCACTTTCTGAGACCCAGCTCTTTGCTTTGACCAGAAGATTCTTGTTTCTCTGAGGTAATTTATCACTCAATTTACAACCTGCCGTAATTACAAAAAAACCATTTTGGATTTTAGAACCACTCTGGCATTCTCCCATAGTAATCACTTTTGTAAATTCAGAGCAAAAAATGTGGTGTCAGAAGAGTGAGATACTGGAGGCAGTACTAGAAGAAATTCTATGTTGAGACAGGTAGTCTAATAACCCAAGAAAGGCCAGGTCTCTTGAGTTCTAATCCTGAGCATAAATATATTAAATACAAGAAAATCTTTTGCAGGAAATATTCCGTGGTTTGTTTCCTTAATTCCATGTGAGTCGTAACAGCAGCACTCCTCAGCTTCACAAACAGCAGCTGAGGCACAAAGCCTCCTGCCTCTCATTTCAGCCTGTGCTCCAGAAGCCACGACTCTGAGGAAATGTGCACAAATCTTCATGCATTGAAGTTGGGCATGTGCTGAATTACACCAGAAAATAGGAGAAGTGACAAAAGGGTAAAAGAAAATGATTGTGGATTTAGTCAAGTTAAGCTGAGACTTCAGAACAGACAGAAAGAATGAAGATCAAGGGAAGTGGTAATATGAAACAGAAGATGTTTCAATAAAAGCAGAAGGTTATGTCTATCAGGCTGCTCAGGCTGGTCCACAGGAAGCTGCAAGATCTATATCTGCACAGTCTGGAAAGGATCTGGAATTTTATATTTTGGTACCACGAAGATATTTCTAATGCTGGTTGCATATCTTTGATTTTACATACTGCATCTTAACACATGGACAGGGCCAGGCATAATCTGCTCTTTGCAGGGTGATTGTTCATGCAGAATAATACCCTTGGACAAAGTGAGGATCAAAGAAAAAAATGATAGGGTCATTTTTGCATCTATCTATCTCTATATATTTATCTCTCTCTATCTTGATAGAGAAACTCATTCCTTTAAGAAAATGAAGGAGGATCTACTTTAATTTTTTTTGGAAACTTACTAATGAACTGCAGAACAGATGTATCTTGGAGACTGTCATCAACCCCCTGAGTAGCAATGATTTGAAACAGTTTGTCAGATGTACTTGATCCTGATTAAAATAAGACAAATTAACAAGTTTCACCTCTCTTGATGGAGAACAGATAACAGTCATTTAGTGGTTCTTCCATCGTGGACTAATTCTTTCCTTTATTTTATTCCAAATAGGTTTCTTATAAGTTTATTTATATTCAGCAGTAGGAGAAATGCCACCCCCTCGTCTGACACCTTGATGCTCCTTCTGTGCCGCAGGAAGGGCTCAGCCCCGAGGGCACAGATGTCCCCCAGCCGCTGCCCCAGAGTGCAGCCCCAGTTCAGCTCCGGTGGGAGGGCTGCTCCCCCTGCCAAGTGCTCCTGTTCCCACCTGCTCCGGGTGTGTGGGCAGCCTTGGCCCGGAGCTGTGCTGTGCCTGACGGGTGCTGCCGGAGCTGCTGCTCCCGGGGCCATCCTGCTGCACCCAGCAGTGAGCTCCCCCTGCCCCGGGCAGCCTCGGGACATCTGCCCCTGATGGACACGGCCCTGTGGCCCAGAGCTCCACTGAGTAATGCACAGCTTTATTTATCTCCTAAGGAAACCTCCCTCCTCCTCTTCAGATAAATGAAATGAAAGGCTTCAAGGCTAAAGTGTCTGTATAGGAAGAAAGGCAGCCTTACATGATTTGTTGTCCAGGTAACAACACGAAACCTGTTTTTGGTCGATAGCTGGAGCCCCCACAGGGGTTTTATTTCTTAAGGGTGGATTGTTTGGTTAAGAATGGAACAAAGAGGTGTTGTGGTGAAAGGGGCAAGGGATGAGCCCGCAAGAGCAGTGGAGGTGCGTCCTCAGGGGGTGGGGGCCAACCTAAACCTCCACCTGTAATGGCAGCTCACACAGCCAGCCTCTGCTTGCCAATCACCCAGATATCTGTGGCAGTACTTGTTTGGTTTCAGCATTCAATTACCATTTGCTATGAAATGGGAAACTCTCTTTTTAAACATTTATGCTATTAATTAATTGCAACAGGGAGGCGTAAATGTTTCTTTCTCACTCAGCCACCCACAGGATGGATTATGGCCTGTGTGGAGCCCGAAAGAGACTGAATAGAAATAGACTCATTTAAATATATTTTTTGGTGAGGAATATAAAATTATGTGTTTGCTAAAAATAAAGGATTTTTCTTCATCCATCCTCCCTTTGGTAGTAGGTCCCCATCAGAAAAGATGTGACTTACTAATGTGTAGCAGGAAAACACCTAGTTCTTGATTTATGCTGAGCTAACTTAGGCTTCAGATCGATAAAGAAACTATTTTGTATTAGAGAATACTAGTAACCAGTTAGATTAGTTAGGTTAAAATTAGTGAATATTACAACTGTGGTAATATGAAATGAGTACATGAACATAATGAAAGTGAGTTTGCTGTTACTTTGTTCTCCAAGCAGTCTTGTCTAAGGTATCTTATTTTTGTACATGGTCACACATGTCTCCTACTGGATGAGAAAAGGAAATTTCTGGAGATCAGAAGAAAGCAGTCTGTAAGATGCTTAAGTGTTAAATATAGTCAGTCTCGTGGCTGCCTAACTCTGTAAGAGGTTACTTATTTCCTGTGCTAAATTTGGATGACTGTTTTAAAAGACTATTCTCAAGGAAAACTATGGGAAGACTAATTGTGCAAGCACAGATGGGAGAAGAAAAATATCCCAAGACTTTTCAAAGCATTTCTTTACCAGCACATGCTACTGCAAACAGAAAAAATCAGGGCCCAATAGCTTATGTTATAATTAGCTTTTATGATCCACTGACATTTCTAGCTTTCTCTCCTTCATGTGAACGTGGTGTCAGTAAGTGTAAAATCCCTCTTTTGCTGTTTTGGTACCCTAGGGACCCCATTTCTAATACAACTTGATTTTCTCTAAGGTCAGCAAAATGGCTCCTGATCCCAACAGTTCCATTCATGTACCAGAGAGCTTCTTTGGGTGGGGAAGCCGAAGACATTCTCTCAACGCCTCAAGAAAATCAGTGTTAGGATGCTTTTGACTAAAAGCAATGTTGGCTTGGGGGTTTTTAATAGAAAAACGATTTCTCCCACAAGTATTAATCTTCAATATTTACCTCTTACGGCTGTGTGTTTGCTAAAATATATTTGGAATAATTACTAAAAATGTGGTTGATAAGCTTAAACTAAAACAAGCACTGTGAATTAATGTTAATGAAATTAAGTGGCTGAAGGGGGGAAATATTTCCTTGTTGAAGTCTGGTGATTTAGAAGCTGAAAATCCTTAATGCCCTTTAAGAAGAGGGAGTAAAAAAGCTACTTATTTATTTTAATACTAAACAGTTGCATTTTTCTAATGACTAAGTTTAAGTTGACACTGCTACAGTTAATCTCTTACTCCATCTGTGTCTAACCACTTCACACTTGGGACAATATTTACCAACTTTTCAGAATGAATAACATTTAAGCAACAACAAATCTCTTGCAAAGACAAGTTGGTGTCTGCCTCTTACCACAGCCTCAGGAATCACCAGCATTTTCTGGACCACAATGCAGCAATCAGCAGTTTAGGTATTTCAGAAGAAAAAATTCCATGTGTGCTTTGTTAAACCCTATTGAGGAAATGGTGTAAGCTGTTTATTCCTGATTTTTTAGCACAAAATATGAACTTCTGTAGTGTAAAAAATGGGACCAACCTTCCCCTGTCTCCCTCCACAAAGTTCTCATTCTATTTCCTTTGGCTGTGCATGTGCACTTTCATATTTAAAGGTGTACTCTCTCTGTTAATATTTGTGCCACTAGGCTTCTAAATTGAAAGTGTGGCTCTCTGGAGAGGTCCTGTGGGGTCCCAGAGATGATGGGGGTGTCAGCCCCCAGTGAGTGCCTTGGTTCCAGACACAAGGACGGGCAGCTCTTGAGCCAGGCACAGGCAGAGCAGCTCCGAGGGGACAGGAGCAGCAGTGACTTCTGTTATGTTTCAAAAAGCAAAGTTACCAGCTGTGACCCAGCGTGCTGCTCCCACTCAGCCCTGCAGGCTCCCTGTTTCACCTGACAACTCTTTCTTCTGCTTTTGCGAGTTTAGGTTTTCACTTCTAGATCAGCTAAACAGTTTTGGATTTGAAAACTTTGGGTTTTGTTTTATCCATAAATGAGTAAATCACAATGACATCTCATCTTAATCCTAATCTTTCCTTGAAAGGACTGAGAAACAAATAGTATATTTTCATATGTTTAGAGTTGGGGTTTTTTTGGGTATACATGACGTGGAAAAACATTGTATGTTTCTTTATTCAGAAAAACAATCAGTGGCATTGAGTGGTTTATTTACAACCACCATCTTATTTCTGAGTAACTGCATAATAAGATTTGTTTGCCTTGTAGCCTTCTCTAATCCCAGGATGACTTTTTTTTTTTTTTTTTTTAGACAGAAATCAAATTTTAACATATAGTTCCTCTTGGGTAGCATTTGTAATGCAGTCTGATCTCCCTTCCCTGCACACGTCAATGCATATTTTATGGAGTCTTATCTTAAAACTAGAGCCACTGGTAGTTCGAAGTGAACATCACACTCTTTTTAGCTATACATAACTAAATCTATTCAAAAGTTTTCTCTGTTTTTCCTGCACTAGTAATTGAAGGATTTTAATTATTCGTGTGATAGTTATAATATCAATATCACATTAAAATGTTAAATAAAACCCAGAAACTTCCATAAGAAACCTGATCTTCAACAAGGAATCTCATTAGTAATACAAAGCAGAACTGCTGTTTACTCGCTGACAGACAGCTCTCTTTAACAGAGTTATTGGGAAAATTTAACTCTTCTGTAGCATCCAGAACTTGAATTGATTTTGAAGACTTTTTTTTTCTAAACCTCTTCTATTGCTTTGAAAGGTTTTGTAGTACTGGGAAGAAATATAAGAGATGTAAAAGCCATATATCACACTTTTAGATTGAATTATGTCTGAGAACCTTAGAGTGGAAAAAGCAAATGAAAAAAGAATATATTTTTTCTTCCATATTTCTTTCTCCCGCACTCTAACAGCTCCCACTAGCCAGGTCTCTTTAGTACAAATGCACGTTTAAGAAACTGATCCGTGACAAGATGTTAGTCAGGGGAAGGCAGTGCATGACACATGGCTCAACCATAGAGCTGCCTTTCAGGGGGAAACTTTCACTCTTCTCTGGGGATCTCAGCAGGGTCCCAGTGTGAGCAGGACTGCAGGAGTTGAGAGGGTCCAGGAGAGCTGCCTAATCAAGGACAGCTTCCTTGGAGCACAAAAGCTGTCCACTGTAATTGCAGGAGGTCAATGAACAGCCATTCCTGCCAAAAGATATGCTCAGAGTGGCAGATTCAACAAAATTTGGTAAAATTTTTCAAAACATTGTTTTGTTGTTTTCAAAATTAATTTTGTTCATTGTCAAGCTGATGAAGGAGCATTTAATGTCAGACTGTCACAGCCCAGAATTTTTTAACTGATTCAGAACATTGATTCAGGTCCATTCAAAATGGCACCATTGTTCTCTGGGGTGGGTTGCTGTCCTTGTTGCCCACTTATCCAAACTCTTCCTTGCCTCTTCTGACTTGGTGACAGTGTTTTAGCAGAACCACTTCCACTTGTGTGCACCAGCAGGTCACAAGGAATGCTGTCATACCAAAATTCTAAGATACATCTTTATTTTTTCCCCACTACAGGTTTAAGCCTGCATGGGTTGAACTGTATACCTGCAGGGATCCAGCTGCCACTACCAGTAATGGTAGTCCAATGCCAGCAACAGCTCCTGTAAAAAATTATTCCCTATTCCCACAATCTTTTTTTTTTTTTAAATCTCTCTGTGTGTTTCAAAAACCACAGAGTTCTGGAAAAGTGCTGTTCTTCAAGAAGTTGCTGCACTGATAAATTTATGATGATACCACCCAGTAGTGTCACTCTTTCAATCCCGGTGTTGAACTGCCAACCAACACCTTATCTGCATCTTATTGAAAATGATCAGTTTTGAGCTGTGATGCCCCTAGATTAACCAATAATGTACAAAGCAGGTTTCTTCACTTTTCTCTTTAGGGAATCTCACAGAAGAATAAGGACTTTTGCCTTCTATTTTCAGTGAAGTCAGGTCTCGTTACATTCCTTTGGGTCATGCAAGGAACTGCTGTGTTGAACATTTTCAGGCAACACTGGGAAATAATGCCAGCATGACCTGAGTAAAAATGATAGTTTTCAGTAAGTGCTTTCAACACTCACTAAAGAAGTAAATTAATCCTCTCTGCTCTCACTGGGTAGCATGGGTGAGCTGCTCTGGTTAATTCATGCCCTACAAAAAGGCAGCTTTTTTGCTTTGATGAGCCAGGCTCTGGGGGGTTACAAACAGCAGTGGGGTTTCACCTCAGCAATGCAGATGTGTTCCAGTAGAGTTGGTGCTCATCTTATGGACTTTAATGAAAGGTTTTTATCCAGTTGATCTCTCTACCTGATGGAAGTGATGCAGAAGGACTGTGTCAGATGTGCTGTGCAGCATAATTTCAGTCAAATACTTTCTAGCTGCAGCCCAAGGTTGAAGGTTTAGGGCACTATCCCAAAAGCATGGCTATTGCAGAGCTGGAGTGCAGCTGGGTGTGAGTGGCCACATCCTCTGTGTCCAGTTCAACACCTTTGTCTGCCTGTGTAACACTGCAGAATTGGAGAAAGCATGTCAGGGGGAAGCTTTACCTCTTAGAGCAGCTCCTCTGCCTTCCTGCTGTAATTTAGAGCAGGCTTCAGGGAGTTTGTTTAATTATGAAAGTACTTTTATGGTGTTTGGCCGTCTAGGCTGGAAGGGATTGAATTATAGCATGGGCTTCCTTTCTCACTTTCTCGACAGGTATTGCATGGATACTCATGGCTGAGATTCTGATCCTGAAATAAGGTTTTTAATCAAGTTAGTGTGAAATTCAAAGTTAGTCTCAAATGTGTATTTGTATGGCATAAGGTTAAGGAATAGAGTGATAATTTTGCATGGTGACAACTTCAAAATCATCTTTGAAGTAGAATGAGAGACATGCTGAGTCTCATAGCTTTGCACATGGATGGGGTAAGAACTGTTTTTATCGCTTTTTGCCTAAAATTTTAAAGACAGATTAGAATTTAAATGTGTTAGCACAAAACCTGTTGGTTGTTCTGCTCTAAAAAGGTTAAACTCTATGGTTTTAAAAAAGGTTCAACTTCTTTAACAAGCAGTCTTCAGATGCAAGCACTGTGGAGTAGTAGGTAGGAGCTTAGTATATAGAAAATAGTAAGGAAAAAAAGTCCTCTTGAATTCCATCCACTTATCACTCCTCACAGCTGTTGCTGTAATTTCCTATAGTCAAGTGACACTTTAAAAATATCCTTTGTCTTCATGATTGCTAACAAATTAGAAAATTCATGAAGTACTGCAGAAAAATAGAGGTATTTTGTGAGCCCTGAGTCTGCCACTCCATGTCCCAGTGAGATAGTGCCTGTCTAGAATGTTTTAAAGCTGCTTAGGGAGGGATATTTACTGGGCTGTGAGGCATTGGGACAGATTGTCCAGAGAAGCTGTGGCTGCCCCATCCCTGGAAGTGTTCAAGGCCTGTCTGGATGAGGCTCTGAGCAGCCTGGGATAGTGGAAGGTTCCCGGCCCATGGCAGGGAGCTGGAATGAGATGAGGTTTAAGGTTCCTTCCAAGGCAAACCATTCTGTCATTCCATGATATCCCATGATATTCCATGATATACTTCACTGCTACAGTCCTCTGATGGAACGTATTGAGGGAGGAGAGTGGGAAGGATGAGCTGCACCCCTCCTAGAACAGGAGATGGATAATCTATCCAGCTATGGTTGTACAGCTTTCCCATTTTGGATGGTACACATCAGCCCCATTGCATGGGACAGCCAACAGATGACTGGAGATTGATTGCCAGAACTGAAGAAAATGTGAATATTTAATAGCTATTTTTGAGCTCTAGATATAATTCCTGCAATAATACTGGAGGAACTTAAATAGAGAATTTTACCAGTCACCCCTGTTTGCAAATACAGAAAGATATTCTTGTTTTTATTGAATGCTGCTCTGTAACTCAGACAGAAACTTCTTTTAAAGCCTGAAAAGACTTCTACATTTATAACTAGATATTTAGGTTTTTGAAAGAATACCTTTTTTTTTCCAAAGTAGTTGGCTATCTGATAACTGTTGAAACAGAAGGAAGAAATTGCATAAGTGTCTGCTCAGTCTGGAAGGCATCAAAAGGTAATTTTCTGTGAACTCTGATTTTCCTAAGCCTCTAGACAATATAGCTCTGAAAAATGTCATTGTGAAAACTCCTTGTGCCATATGAACATTTTAATGTGTGCTGTCTTTTTATGAAATATATTTGAAAGCTGCAGTTACTGAAGTAGGGCTATGCAGCTGAGGAGAGAGATGTGCTGGAAAGATCTCACATGAAAACTGGGGAAGAGGACGAGGGAAAAGAGCATGCTCTTTAAAGAGTGGTGATCACAATTCATATTTGAATCAAGAAATATTTGATGGAGAGGGAAATTTAAGTTCTCATAATCTGGGAAAAAAACTAAGTTGTTTTGGTGAATCTGGTCAAGTTCCAAAGTCCTAGTGGTGATAGGAATGAGTAGGGGAACAAACGTTGTAAAGGTACATGTGTGTCTTCTCACTTTTTATGATCTCCTCATAACTGCTGTATTTGAAGAAATTTTGGAAATATTATCATCTTTTGAGAACATCTTCCCCTCTCTGATTTCAGCCTGAGTGTGAAACTGTACATCTCCAGGTTCTATCCCCAACAGGGTCTGTGGTCCTTTGCCCAGATAATTAATAAACCACAGCTGTCCTTTCAAGTCAATGGAGCTTTCTTCTAGGTCCTGAACTCCACAGGAAAATTCCTTGGTTTCCTCAATCCTCTCACTTGAGTTGAACTCCTTGGATTTCTTTTTTAACTTCCTATGTCTGTGTCCATTCTACCTTGCTTTCAGCTTGTCTCAGCTGCATTCTACATGGAAATTAATCCTTTATATCATGCCCAGTAAATTACTTTAAAACACTCAAAGAGGATTTTCCATGGCTGATTTTAGCCACGCTGGTTTGAATTGTACTGCCAAGACAAATGTGTAAATTTTGTAGGGCCTCACATAATGCAGGAATTACAAACAAGAACATGCTTTGTACTCCAGCTGGTAAAGGTGTTGGCCATACCTTTGGCTGCTTTGCACTCGCTTTTCTAGTGTGAAATTCTCTGCAAATAATTTGAAATTTAGCATCTTTTGCCATGTGATTCTTACCATTAGAGGAAGTTTTGAAGAGAAAGGATGGGGGGAGTAGTCTTGGTTAAGCAACTATTTCACATGATAATAATCAATTTAAAGGTTTACTATAGAACTGGTATAGTGCATGACAGCTAGATGGGTAAGCTTTTCAGAAGTTACCATATGATAATGGAAGGAACAAACCTGCATATTGACTTAAAATGTATTTTCTTTATGGTGTGTTCAGTTCTTCCTGATGATTTTTTCCGCTCTCCCTTAGCACATTTTACTGAGCAATGGAAAAATGAAAAGTCTGTGTCGTTAGTGCTTTCTCTCTTAAGCAGCTCACAGAACCACGTGCCCTGAGTGGAGAGTCCTCAGTTCTCTCAGGTTGTCTCTGCTGTTTGGCTAATTTGTTACTGACACTGAATATCTGTCACTCCAGCCTTCTCCTGGGGTTACTTTCTCCTGTGGTCTGTCGTGTTCTATACCTACTGTCAATCTTCTCAGCAGACATTTGCTAATGTAATTGGTTTTTACTTCCTTTAGTTTCATAGTTTACAGATAGAGAGAAGCATCTTAAATCTTCGTTAAGTGCATCCTTACACACTGGGAAAAGTTACAATTCCTTAAAATGTTGCATTCTTTGTTGCTAGGGAGACATCAGCCTGAAGTTGCACTCTTTGTGCTTCCAATTTCTTTGCTAATTATTGTTAAAAGAAGCTGAGAAGATACAAAGCTTTGGGAATATGCTGCTATTAATTTCATTTTATTTTAATGCAGTTTGATCTGTGTTATTTGGTTCAGAATGCATTTATGTCATTAAGTTTCTTAGAGATTCACTGGTTACTGTGGAGCTCTGAGGTTAATTGAGTAATCATTAGTAGCATGTATTGTCTGGTAAAAATGAATTGAAACTGATTGGAATCCAAGAGAAACATTCTCTTTTTATCATATGAAAGGGGACAGTGTGGCTCCTCTGATAAAGGCATCTATCAAGTGACCATCTGGTCAGCCTGTAACATGGAGCATGCAGCAATATTCCTGTTCATTCTGAAAACAAGCCACAGGTTGCAACTAACTAGAATTTGATTGAACCTCTGATATATGGAGCCAATTTAAATTTATGTCTGTTCGATGTCCATTTTAGGTCGGTTGGTCCTAATTTTCCTGACAGTGTTTTTATATATATTCTGTGAAGATTTTATATATCACTAGAAGTAATACAAAGTCTTAGTCACTGTGGAGCAGGTGGTAATATTTTTGTCTTTCTGTGCAACTTTGCTTTTGTAATACAATTTATTTTTTGTTTTTTCTTTTATGGCTGTTTTTTGAGCATTAGTTGCACTGAAAACCACAGTAAGAAAATGGTGAAACCTCATCACAAAAAGAAAATATTTATCATATGGGTGGCTTATGGTATTACAGAATGGATAGGTTTGGAAGGGAACACCAGAGGCAGTGCAGTCCAACTCCCTGCTCCAAGCAGGATCCCCTGGAGTGGATTATTCAAGATTGTGCTTAGACAGCTTTTGAATATCTCCACGACCTCTCTATATAGCTGTACTCCATGAAAATACAATTACAATTTGAAAAATTATAGAGGTTATCCCGGCTGGACACAATCAGAAATAATTTTTTAATTAGAATGGGCTGGTCTAGGTTTAAAAGAGAATTAATGAAAGTCAGCCTGGGTATTGAATAATATCTTAGGGTAGTTTAAAAAAATGTGAAAATCGTTGTAATATGTACGTAGGAAAGAGGGAGAGTGTGCTGTCAGTGATGACCATGGAGCGAGGGGCAGAAAAGTTACTGCTTGGACACAATTATCTGCACAGAAGCCTGTTTGCTCCTTCTGCTCGGTTTTCCCTCCCAGATTTAATAGCTGAAATCTTAAGACAATCATATTTAATATTCTCAGGGAAACTAATGTATCTTTTGCAGCAACAAATTAGCCTGAAGCCTTCTAGCCATCACAGTGGCTAGCTAGAGATAAATGATTTGTAAACTTTGCATATGGCAAGAATGGAAAGAAACCCTTTTCTTCCCCAAAAAGAGAATATTTAAAATAGACAATATAGAAACTGGGAGATACTTTTATCTTCAACCATGCTGTATCTATTGCAATACATATTTGTTATTGTGTCACCATTTTCTGGTGATTGTCTTTGGTATAAACAGACCTAAATAGTATATGTGTCTACACAGCTATGCAAATATATTATTCCATATATATATTTTTTCTATATATGTGTGTCTATAAATATAGTAGGCTATTACTGTTTTTCCTTTCACTTTTATTAATGTAGAAGAGTTATTTTGCATTAAAACCACTAGATTAAATAGGTGTCTGATGGGCTGATCTAAAGTCTATGATGGTCCATGAAATGTAAGGTTTTATTTCCTGTTAAAAATATTCTTTATAGGAAAATGTAAGCTATAAATAGCTCTTGCTTAACCAGGTATGGTTTGCATGAGAAATCATAAAAGAGCACAGAATGGCTTCTGTAACTTGGAATGGTGGAAATGATGCAAATGCTACCGTGGTGTGCAAGTTGCTGATTTAAAGCTGGGAGACAGCTTGATTTACTCTTGCCTGCGGGCTAGGAATAGCAGTAAGCTTATTTTGACTATAAATGGAAAAAGTACGACATAAAAGTCACACAGTAAAACATTTTGCTTATATCCATTGGAACTTGTTTAACTGCATAACTCTGGCAGTTTCTTTGAATATATCTTTCCGTGTGTATGCCATCTCTGCCTGCATTCTGTGCCACTACACTTCATCTGCACAGTTCTCTCATTTATCTTTTTCTTGTTCCCTTGACTAAACCAGAGCTCTCAATCTATCCTGACAGTGTGTGGATGTAAAAATTACAAGAAATGACCCACACTAGACAAGTTTATCACAGCTCTTTCTGACTGAGTCATGAGGAAGGTTCTTATTTTGATTCACCTGCTAGACCCTGTGTCTATTCATTGATTTATGTGTAGCAGGGAATGTTAAGTTCCCCAAAATGAAGTGTCTGATCCTTAGGTTTAAGTAAGGGAAAAGAAGAATACATTTTCCCATTCTCCAGCTATAAGATGTGTACTACTTCATTCTAGAGCTCTCAAACGCATATTACAATTTTATGCTTTAGCAAACCTGGAGTAATTGCATTATGCAAAATAATTTGTAAGATCCTGAGTGAGGGGAAGACTTGAGTGTGAATGGTCAGAAACAAAGCAGTTAAAGGTTGGGATAAGATCAAATGACCTGCTTGTAATTGCATTCAGCTACTGATAAAAGATGGGAAATTAAGGCATGCTTCCTAAAATGGGGCTATCTCAACTAATCACAAAGATTTTCCTCTCTCCTTTAATTACAATTATGAAGGTGTAATTGTTAATACATTGGCAGGGGCTTCAATGAAAGTAGTTTTTGACTATGAAATAGTCAAAAACATCAATAGTTTTTGACCTGAAGTTTGTCTTGTTTGCTGTAGCCACAGTCAGTTTGTTCACCAGCTTGTGCAGTGTTACCTAAACCAGATGAAGAGTTCTGGCTGGTGTGGCTTAGCCAGAAAGTATTTTGAAGCTGGTTGTTTCAGCCCCTCCAGACACAATGTTTTTAGAAACACGTTGCTGGTTGCATCTTCCATTTTGTATGAAGAATCCATTAAGATTCTCTTTTCTCCTGGTTTCTACAGCTAATATAAGAGCTTCAGAGTACAATATATGTCCCCATAACACATGATGCAGAGGTGCACAAACTAGCCAGGACTGGTGTCTGCTCCCAAGACCTGACCGAGCAACTATAGTTAGAGCACACAGAACTCTCCCCTGTGGCACACTGGTGTTTCAGGTAACGTGGGAAGCTCTGTCGAACATCTTAAATGCAGCACCAAATGAAGCTGTGTAAATGTTCCTATTCTCCATGGCATTAACTCATGCATAGACTTTGCCGTGGCTCCCTCCTGGGAGGTGGTGGCTTTCACTAAGAGCAGTGAAAACCTCAAGGAGGAATTTTCATTTTCAGGATTTATAGACTTGGAAGCAGCTTGAGCCCACAGGACAACAGATTTAATGGAATGTGTGTTCTACATGAGTACCTCTGTACAGAGGTGGCTTTCTTGGTCTGCTTTCACTTATGCAGTCTGAATTGTATTGCTGCAAAAAATTGTTATCCAGCATGCCATGTTGAATTGTCTCGTGCATTCCAGGACTAGGAAGAGGAAGAATCATTTCCCTTGACCTGCTGGTCACAGGAGCTCTGTGAGGTTCCTTCATTCTAAGCTTTCCTATGACCTTTGATCATGGAATGTGTTTATTTAAAATTAAAGTATATCCACGTGTGAATGTAAGTTCAAGCTTGCAAGTCCATGGTGACTTATGGTACATATTTCAGGTACAAATAGTAATACCTTTAGCTTTAACAGCACCTGGCAAGGAGGCAGTCTTGAAAGTATCTGTCCCTCATGAAGCCTTCAGTTAGGGGTTAAAATTTATTCCTTCTGTGTGCTACAGTTTCATTTCCATGTCCATAAGGCTGACGCTTTTCAGGTTTTGAAAACCCTGTCTTAACTTCTTGTCAGTACTTGCATGAAAAACGATGTGATGTAACTTGTTCCAGGCTATGATCAGCACAGACAAATGAATTTTAAATCACCACTCATTTTCCTAATGTAGCTGAGTACGCTGGAATAATAGTGGTCATGGTTGCTCAGTCGAAATAATTTCTGTGATTATGAATTGGTTTGAAGCTGACATCACATAATTAGTCTTTTAGGGGAATGACAATGCCTTCAGGTGGATGGTACAGCATGAATGTGGGCTTTATATATTGCTGCTGCTTCTGCTGTTTACCTGGATGAACCTTTCAAGGCAGAAGATGATGCAGGAGAGAAAATGGCACAAAAATACTACAGAAGACACTGTGCTGGTTTCAGCTGGGACAGGGTTAACAGACTCTTAGGGACTGAGGCTGTAAGTGCTTACAGTGGAGAGCAGCACTTACAGCTGGGAGTAGCCCAATTGATTTCTGTGAAATAATAGAAATCAATGTGGCTGCTCCCAGCTGTAAGCACTGCAGGCCAGATTCCGGGCTGCCTACAACCAAAGACACCTGCTTAGCATTTTAGCCAAACCTCAGTAATGAGTGTCAGTGTGCACTGCTTAGACTTTGATCTACATTTTTGAAAGACTGATTTAATTTTTAAATTTATTTTGATAAGGCATGTGTGGTTTGGGAATGTTTTTTGCCACCTGCATTTTGTCCCATGGGTTTTCCAAGACAAGCTGGAACACATCACTGAAATGTCCTAAGCAAAGGGTGGCATTCATTAGAAACTCCTAAAATCTTAGCAGATACTTCATTAGCATGCAGGGATGGTGTTCAAATTGCAAGCAAACTTTTATTTTTATTCTTTTTCTTTTTCTTGAAGCCCATCAAAAGCCTTGTTTCTGAAAAATAACAAAACAATATTTCACAGCAGCTTTCCAAACAAATTAACCTTTGAGTGGAGATCAGGCATGGAAATACCCACCCTCAGAGAAGAGTTTTTTGCAAGTAATGAGCTCATGTAAAATTGGGTAAGCAGCACTACTGATCAGTAATCTCAACCAAAGCACAAAGCGAGGTGCAATAGCACTTTGAATCTTTTCATCCATGCCTGTCCACAGAAAGCAGAGTGATTTACACGAGACAACTCTGATAGGTGCACGTGTTCAGGACCATGTTATCACTGCCTCCTCTTCAGGCACTTTGGCAGAAGCACAATTACAGCTACGCTTATCTCTTAAAAAAACCCCAAAGTTTTACCAGTTGCAGTATGTTTCTCTAAAATCCAGATACCAAGAGTCTTTAAAATCAGAGAGCACTTCATAAATTTGACTGCAATGAATGAGATAGTGATATCAGATATAAGAGAGGCCTGCAGTTTGCTAACAGCAAGCCCCAGACTGTCTGATTCCCTGTATGCACCCTCCTGGCATGGAGTGCACACAGGTTCATAACACCCACACTGGAAATGTAATAACTGCAGCTGTAATGTGCTTTTACAGATCTGATTTTTCATTTTCGTGCGAGAAAGGGTGAAAACTCAGGCTGGAGATTTGCTGGAGACTTTGCACTTAGAATGAAAATATCAGTTTGGACTGAAGCATGAGGTTATTGATTGTAGAGCTAAAGGTTAAACCTGTAGCAATGACATGCTTGAATTAATGACATGTTGATGAAAGCCACTTCTAAATTAAGGGCATTCCATATATTTCCCACAAGAAATTTTTATAAGGACACACAGAAGATCAGTGGCGGAATTTCTATTATCTCTTGATATTTCATGTTGAACTAATAGATATTTATTTTGTTAACTGCAAGCTGCACAGCATATTGGTGTCATATTCCAACTGGCAGATGTAACTTTACACAGTCACAAATGGCAACTTATTAGCAATAACTGTGAATGTGAATATTTTCAGATATGAGAACCTATAGCAGCATTTAATTTGGACAGCAAACTGAAATAGTTTACAAACTAAATAATTAAAAAATTGAAGACCAGTATAAAAGTTGTAATTTTTTTTTTTTTGTAAAATTTACATTCAACTGGTGACATAGGAAATTATTGTGTATATATGAGAGATGCAAACATGTTCTCAGTTTTAGGAATCTGAAGCTAATTGCCCCCTACTGAGGTCAGCTTTTTGGAGTTGGTGAGTGTTAGGTTTGTGAATTGTGGTGAAAAGGGATACTTTTACACCTGGAAGTGTAATGTTTTTCACAGACATTGATCATGGATAGCTGTGATGTTACTCGTGTTTATCTCGTTTCACAATGCCTTATTAAAAGATGATAATAAAAATTAAGCATAAGAGGTTCTACCCTTGAATAGCGTGATCAGTTATTACCTATGGTAAATTAGAAGCACCAATTTTACTTTTTACCTAAGGTAACTAATTTTCCTGCTTTTGCTGTGAGTTGACAGATACTGTTGTTAGCTTGAGCTCCAGCTCCAGGATGTTGAGGCCGAAGGAAAAACATCCTAAGCCCAAAAGAGCTAAGTACAAAGGTCATATTAAGGCCAAAGCTCATATTTTTAACCTTTGTGTTAGGGCCTCTTCAAGCACAGATTTGGGGACTCTGGCTGGAGTGAGATCTATTAGCTACATCACGGTATCTGAAAAATACCCCCTCTGATCTTGGGGGAGGGAATGGAACACACAGCCCCCAAACCTGGCAGACCAATATCTACACCATAACTAATAGCAACAGTGTTTATATTCAGTAATTTTTGCAAGAAGTGCTTTTTATTAGAAGTTAAGAAAATGGTGAACTGCTGAAAAAGCAAATGCAGAAATATTGTATGTGGTGAAGCTGTCACTAGGAAGACATCCATTTATGCATCTATGCATGAATTTATTGAAGAGAAAATAATATTCTTGCCACACTTGTAATACAGAAAATTATGAGCTATATTGTTTATTAAAATCCAGGGTAGATTTCTAGAAGCAGAGCTTTTATTAAAAAAAACAATAAAAAGACCCATGTGGTTGTAAAACTGGCTTGAATTTAAGCAAGAGTGAGTCACAATTCCTGTACGAATTTGCTACTTGCTCTACTAAAGAAGAGAGCTGTAAAGAACTTTGGAAAGTTTTGAAAATACATTTATCAGGAAAGTTTCATGATAGATCCAGCTACAACCTGTCATGTAATCATTGAAAGAAACTAATCCAAAATGGCATGAATCTGAAATTTCCCAAAGGGGTTGAAATGTTGAATGTAGGACTTCAAACAAAGGGTTTGTTTAAAATGGAACATTTCAGTGCTGGCGGCTGTTTTAAGTGAGTTTGGCTGGTTACTCAGATGAAGCAGAAAGAACTGGAGAAAAGCTGTCATATAGAAATGGTGACAAGAATAAGAAATATCTCTCCTGCATTGAATGATCAACTTTTACCAAGAAAACTAAAATGCTGTCAGGAAGAGAATTCTACGTACACAGTAGCTTCATGCTGCTACTTTATATCTTACAGCAACAACAAAAGTACAGACTGAGATGAACAAAAATATTTGTATTTTTCTTTGTTTGGTGTTTTCTCAAGTACTTTCCATATTTCACAACACTATTGAATAAACTGAACAACAGAAAACAGTTGTGGGAGGAATATAACTGTGTGTTATTTTGTAGAGAAATGTTGTAAAACAAAGGCAGGAAATGTTGACTATAGCTTAGGTAAGGTTTGAGGCAGAAAGTGAAGATTTTCTTAGATTTAGGGAATAAATGCTGTTGAAGTAGTTGAGGCACTGACAGAATTTCAGAACACTTAACACCTGTTAAATTCAGAGCTGCTAGAGAGGAAAAAAACAAACAGAGACCTCAGTGAAAATGTGTTCAGGTTTCATCCATCACGAGGGCAGTCTTGCACCGAGCTCCCTCCAAATTTGTTGTGGTCAGTTGGTGATCACTGAAATAGCACTGATACACAAAGCCAGTGTGTCCTTCCCTGATAAAAAATGCACCCAAATTAGGATCTTGTCACAAAGTGACACTGAAAGTGTTGTCTTTTGATTACCAGCAGAGAATGAATATATTAGTTTTCTATGCTGAACAAATTTGGGCTTCTGAAGGGTTTCTAACAGATGAAATAGGAAATCACCTTGAAATTACAGTGCAGAAATTACTGTTCTAAATGAAAGCTGATGATGTGAAGTAAGGCACTAAAGGTTCAAATCCTTTTGCTAGACAATATTGCCTTGAGAAAACCCTCTCAACAGACATTCAGAAGCACATTTATGCCTGTTTGCTGGACACTTGATTTAATACAAGTTGTGCAGTCTATAGATTTCTGAGTTCATTTATGCAGCAGTTACTGCTTTCAAAGGGCTACGCTGTTGGAACAAATTGTTTGCAATTCTCAGCTAAATTTGAGTCCTTTGCAAAGCAAATCAGCTCTGTTGTGCTATTTTTAAGGGGTGTAATAGTACAAAGAATTTGTACATTTTCCTAACAGTCACACCAAGATGATCTTCTTTCCTGGAAGTGAGTGCCCAACAACAAAAATGTGGTAATATTTCTAAAGAAATATGGAATTAGCTGATAGTCTAAACAATTAAGTACTACTACTTGCAAAATAAAGATTAAAAGCAAAGGAAAATCTGTAGCAACTTTGCTCTGTATTTTGTAATTTGAAAGAGTGCATGTTATAATACATCCTGCACATAAACTGTGTGATACCACAAACAGAGCATATGAGAGAACATGCATCCACTTAATTATTAGTCTTCTTCATGTACACTTCTTGTATTTTAGTTAATTAACAGTCAGGTGTCTATTTTTGTTGGGCTCAATATCTATAGTCTTTTTTGAATTGGAAGAAATACATTAAATCCTGTTTCTAAACTTCAAAAAATATTTTCGCTCTCCCACAGATCTTGTTTTGTTTCTAAATTCTAGCAGCTATTTCATAGGCCATTTTAGACAGCAGATGTCATTTGGTTACCTAATTCACTTCTAGAGGTTTTATGTGTAAATCTATGGCAAATACAGTATTTTTCCCTGGCCTGCCAACTTTGGGCAAAAGTGAGTGCATCTGTCACGTCTCCCAGCCAGCCAGCACCAGTTTCTGACAATGTCATCCACACTGGTAATTTTCCTTTATTGCTTCTACTGCATTGCTTTTCAGCTCTTGACTTCTGTACCTAGAAGTGTGCCAGAGATCTCCTGTGCTTTGTTCTGCTGTGGGTGTTATTCCCAGGGCAAGAGCAGCCCTGTCTGCACCCTCACATTGCAACCCTTCTCTCCTGTTTGGCTGAGAACCTCCCTGAGCAGTTCTCTCTGGTGGCCTCCAGGAACCCACATTGTTCTGACACAGAACACAAACAAAGGCTCCTAAACATGGCATATGAATACCTGCTTGATGATAATTTATCTTACAGGTCACTTTATATTTCTCTCAGGGTTCTTATGCTGCTGGAAGGTATCCTTGATATGGGTTCCTTGTCTTAAAATGAAATTGGTTTGTGAACAAGTTTTAGAAAGCATGTTTTCCAGTTCCAACAGGTTCAGGTTACTGGCAGTGCCACTCTCGTAATTATCCAGGTACTCTCTTCTCTATTCTGTAAATAACAACATCCCTTTAGGAACTGGTAGTTCTGCAAACAAATTGTCTCTTCAAATGAAATATGGAGAATTATGCTCTAGGTTTGGCCTTTACCTGCTGATTCTGCTACTGAACTCTTCCTCCGTGTTGGAACAGCAATTTGTTTACAAATAAATGCTGGCCAACTGCTAGACTGGATTGACAGTCAGCAAAAGTGATAATGTGGTTTGGGTTGGAAAGGATGTTAAAAATCACCTTGTTCTAATCCTTCTGCTGTGGGCAGGGACACCTTCCACTATCCCAGGTTGCCCAGAGCCCCATCCAACCTGGCTTTGAACACAGCCAGGGATGGGCCATCCACAGCTTCACTGGGCAACCTGTGCCAGGGCCTCTCTACCCTCACAGGGAAGAAATTCCTTCCTTATATCCAATCTCTTTTACTTTCTTTCAGTTAAAAAAAACATTACCCTGAGTCTGCTTCTAGAAGCCCCAGTAAAAAATAAAATTTAAAAAATTATCTGTCTTAGAAGCACTCTTTATGCTTAAAAAGCCACAACCCCAGCTCTCGCTGCCTTTCCCCACAGGAGAGCTGTTCCATCCCACCCACAGCTCTGTGGCCCTGCTCTGGACCTGCCCAAACAGGTCTGTGTCCTCCTGGTGCAGGGGCCAGCACTGCTCACAGTACTCCAGGGGGAGTCTCAGGAGAGCCAAAATTCTTTTTCATTGCCTGGTTACCATTTAACTCCAGCTGTGACTCTCTAACTTTGAGTATTTTTAGTATCAGGAAAGAGCTGACAGTACTTTCAGGAGAAATTAAAGAAATTGTTGTCCTACATATGTTTATGAAAACAAGAAGCCTTTTCAGGGATGCTTAAAGGTGAAAGGGTGGTTTCTGAATGAGGAACATGATAGTATGCCTGTCTCTTTGAGAAAAGAAAAGTGAGAGTAAAGGTCTGGACAAAGGATTTGATCTCAGATAAAACATCTCTGTGAGCATCCTAAGGCATCTTAGATGGAAGAGGCTTTTTTGAAATTGAACAAGGAGTGTCTATGAAATGCAGTATTTTATTTTTGTACATCTGCCTCTACAGCCAATTAACTGTTGGGTCCTTCTTGCTTGGAGTATTGCAAAATCATTTCTTCTTCAATACTTACTGTGTCTTCTGATCTCTTCCTCCTGAAACCTTGTTACTTCATTCCCAAGAAATGGTAATTTACATATGGGGTAGAAGTCAACTTTCACAATATTCTGTGTCCTGATCTAACAAAGTCAGGAACTCATTTTTCCACTAGGATATCTGGTAAGATTTAGGGTATGAATTTGGGAGAGCTATAGGTATCCAATAATTTTTTGGCATGCAACAGAATGTGACCAGGAGCTCAAGACCATGAAGGTAACCTCAGCACTAATGTTTGTGTGCACACAGGTCACTTTTAATTCTGAAAGCAACAGCAAGACTTTAGACCTTGCTTAGCTGGGAGTAGGAACTTTAGCTACATCCCTCTGGTCATTCTTTTCTAGTATCTGCCATGTTGCACTGAAATAATTTTTTTAAGTGTGTGACAGGCTTATGTATTTTGTTTTTCCTTCCTTGGCTGATTTCCTTGTATTTGTTTGGCTCCTGGCAGAGAGAATTCCCCTTCTGATTTCCTTCTTAAAATGAGTGTAAAGGTATCTTTCCTGGAGACGACCCAAGGGTTTAACATTATTGAGTTGCTAGAGAAAAAGCTCTGATGATAAGAATTAAACATACCTAAATATGCTTGCAGCTCGGTTTAGAGAGCTGAAACTTGTATAATTGTTCTGATTTAGTCTGCCACAGGCAAAATGCTTTTCTTTCATCCTGTACAGCAGCTTTTCTGGTCATGGCTTTAAAAAAGAACTGGCTTTTTTTTTGTGTAAAGCCAAACCTTCTGTTTCTGGTCTTAATTATTTCTTAAATTTCTGGCACATCGTTTTCCTGTCACTTCTGCCTTTGAGTGTTGCAAATCTCTATCTGGTTACCTCTACAAAATTCAAGCTGCTGATAATATTCTACATGTCAACCAAATATATGGTTATTAGTTTATTACCAATTCACGGAAGAGTAAATTTCTTCCAAAAATCCTTCAGTTTCTTTCAAATTTGCCATACAACTTCAAAAATTCCAGAGGATTCTTATGCAGCTTTCTCATTTGAACAATTTTTTCATATTAGATTCATCCTTGTTTTAGGGATGGTTTGTTCAAAGTAATAATAAAGGGATTGGGAAATATTTTTTATATTATTTATTAGATAATTCACTATGAATTTTCATACGTTAGCATTCAGCTTTGGGTAGCAAAAAAAAAAGAAATCGCTGACTTGTGATGTAATCAAAGTGTGTGTGATTGCAATTTAGAGACTGTTTAAACCAGGAGAATTACCATTCTGCCAAGGTTTCATTGTAAAAGAGGCTTTTGAGAGGATTTTGAAGACAAAAAGAGAAAAAGAAAATTATAGGGATTGAACAAAAGTATTTTCTGCCTAGTGTGTGTGATAAATAATCATCTCATGGATGCCAATAGCATATTTGTAATTAATATTCCAGTATAGCAATTGTAATTTAATTGGCGAATAACAATTGCAAGCCTCAAGGTGAATTTGGAAGCTGCAGCCTTCTGACTGATACAGACCTTGTGACCAGCTCTGACTAGGTTTGTGTGCTGTGGTCTTATTGTTGGGAATATCTGATCATAAAACAATATATATTAAAGCATTTTAAAAGAGATATTTTAATCATTTAACATTTCTATATCTGCACATAGTAGCAATGTCCAAAGGCAATTGTTCCACTGTGCCAAACTCTTAGAAAACTTTTGTGAGCTCAAAATCTATTGTGTATAACTCCTAAAAATAAAAAAAGAATCCTAAAAATCAAAATCTATTGTATATAATTCCTAAATCAGTAGGCAGCTGGGATGTTACCCATGGAACCTAAATAGAGGTGGCCCACACTGTACTCAGTGCAAGGATAAATGCTGAGATTTAAACCAATTTGTGAAGTTGTCTTGGATATAAGCAGAATTCTTGTGCAAACAGAATTAGGGCTTGCAAAAGTCGTTGGTGATACTTTCCTTCCCTATTTCACTCCCAGCTTTAGAAGAACTCTTCCTTTCCTGGGTTACTGAAAAGATCCAAAACAATGTTAAACATTTCACTCCTTTCTTTCATTGATCAAGTGATGTAAAGGAAATGTAGATCCCTACAGAAGTTGTTACTGTGTCCAACACACAAATATAGGAAGAACAGACCTTTCATCCCAACTAGATTTTAATTCAGATTTAAAACAGTTAAAGAATAAAATGGAAAACCAAAGGTTGAGCCTTTCTAGGAGAAATCCATTTGCTTCACCTCTGCTGCAGTCTAAATAAAGTGATTGCTGTCCCCACATTCACAAGGAAATTATTAGACATGTAACTTTGCCTACCATAAAGCAACAATATTACAGGGTGGTTTTAGCTTCATAGTGAATGATGACTTGGATTTCTTGAAAAGAAATCCTTGAAAAGTCTTAAAATAATTAAAAAAATTCTCATGTAATCTGAACTTGGAAGATTTCTTAATTGAATATTAAATAATAACTAAAATTTCTGAAATGCATGAACAGGTTTCTGTGGTGCATATCAGCTGTGGGTAGGGGTTTAGGTAAGTTCCACCAAATTTTCCCTCTGCCACTCTTGCCTTTATGGTACATTTTAATTAGATTGAGGTGCCAAGTAATTAAATGAGCCTCCATAGCCTCTGGGTTGCCTGCTGCCTGCTGTACAAAAATGGCATCACCTGGAGCACCTGCTCTGGTTTCAAAAGTAGAGGAAACATTGCTTTTGAAAGAATCTATTAACTGAGCAGAACACAAGTGACTTGCAGAGGATAAAAGGTCACTTTTAAAATAAGAAGGTTCCCCTCTCATATTTTACCCTGTTGAATCTCCAGTACCACTAGGGAAAAATTTTGAAAATAATTTGGGATTAACTGAAATAAATTAATATTCCTAGTCTAATTTAGGACTGTTTTCAAACAAATGGTACCCACATGTGAAACGAGTTTTCCTGAATTGTCTAGCTCATATTCAATAGAATGGAAGTGTTTGGTGCTGAACTGGGAATGTCTGACAGTCAGGGGCAGACTCTGCATAGCTACTCACTCTGACTTTTGATGGAAATGTCAGACAGTGCTTTTAAGGCTGAGTTTAGGATCTAAATCTCATAAGTGGGTGTCTTTAGTGATCCAGAGATGTCCTTTGTTTTATATAGCAATTTCACCTAACATTTACCCACCTGATGAGCAGCTTTTCTTCCTCAGTGTTTACTTTGCTGGCCTAAATAAACAAAGCCCTCCAGCTCTTCTTATGAGATATTTATTTCTCTGACCTGGTCCAGGATCCAGTCTGAATTCATAATCTTTGAGATGTGTGACAGCTCAGATGAGGTCTCACCTGTGTGTTGAAAAAAAGTATTTTTATTTATTCATCTCTGTGTTGTTTGCTGGAAAGTTTGAAAAATTGTGAGGATTACAATTATTTTTTCTCTGCTCGATTATTTTGGGACTCTTTTGTGGGTTGTGGCTAATATGGTTTGGTCTTACTCTTCCTCAGCAATTCCTCTGAAGCTGCTCACTTCAAACATTCTGCTTATTGGTCCTCGAGGCTACGACCTTGAACTTTAATTTAGTTCCACTTCTATTGCTACTTTCCTTTAAGTCATCTGGATTGTCTGCCATCATCTTGTGATTCTTCTCTTCATTATCCCTCCGAAATCTGAGTCATCAAGAAATCTTCCATGTATTTTTTTGTTACTTTAATGACTGGATAAAAATTTAAGAAATTGAGTAAAATTGGGAAAGTCCCTCTAGTTAATCCCATTGCCATGGCCCCTTGAGGCAATTCCTTAATGAGGTATTCTCCAGTAAATTATTTATTATGGTTTATAAAGCCAAAATAGACTGGGTTGCATTTGTCTTTATACCTGGGCTAGGCATAAGTCTGCCCTGCTAAACTAATTTACTATCATTGGTAAATGATTTCCCATTGATTTCATTATTCATTCAGCTCTATGACTAATTACCCTTCAAGCATTTTGTTTTTACTTGTTATTGAGAGTCCCTGGGACCTAAAGATCCCATTCTTAAAGTGTTGTGGTTGTTTTTCCCCACTATGGTGTTGGTGTTGGCTTTACAGCTTTGCTGCAGCTGCAGACCTCTCTCACTGAGTGTGACTAAGTACACAGCATTGTTTTACTGTACTTTCCACTTGACCTCTGTCAACCTTGGCTGCATTTTTTTTTCTTTCAGTCTTACACTTAACCACTCTTCTGCCAAAGCCAGAGACCCATGTGATTTGCTTCCAGGTCAAACCTAGTTTTTCTTTCATCTCCAATCCACTCTCTTTTCTTAGCAGCAAACTGCAGCTTTCCCAGTTTTCAATTTCTTTATTTCTTTTATTTTTAACAAGATGTGACTCATCTAGATTTTTGCAGCTTTCAATTTATCCCTGTTTCTGGACTTAAGACAGAGTACTATCTTTTTCTTCTTTTTGGTAAATATTCTGTTGAAGCTTTTATTATTTTTGTTTACACTGTTCATTCACTCAGGCATCACTTTCCTATTTGCTTAGTCTTTCCAGGCCTTAAAGTATCCATTGCTAGGTCACATGGCTGAAGGAATATTGTTCTGTATTTTTCTATATCACTAGACAGAAAAAGCAATGATTTTTTGTTTACTATTTGTAGCTGTTTTCCCATAGGGAATATCTGGTATGTTGTTGTACAACTGACACTAAATCTTTTCTAAACCATTGATGAGGTTTCTTCCTGTGCTTTAGTCTATCACATAATGCCAAAGGTAAAATTTCTCATTTAATCTCATTACTGGTGCCAGGGGATTAATGTCAGGTGGCACTTGTGGTGACAGTGAAAAGATTAAAAAATAATTCCATTAAACTTGTCTCCTGCATTTGGTATTTGCACCGTTAATAAGAGGGATTACCTTCTTTGTAGGCCGGGGAAAAATCAGCTCAGCACAATTGTCTTACTAACCAAAGGCCTCCTGACTTCTAACATAGGAAAGACAGGAAATATTATATTTCATAAAGATCTCTGATTTAGACATTCACTGAGAGTTTAGTCATATTAGGCTAATGGGAAAGATGAACATAATAGTTCCTTCATTTTCTGCTGATGAGCATTATAGGTTTTCTGAAAGTACATAAACATACTTGAAACATACGGGACTATGTTCAAATTCCATGTTTCCATAAAGTTTGGATTATTATTTCTTCAGCCCAATTAATCACAAGGGAGAAGTCAAAAATAATAATGAATACAATAAAAGAACCAAATTATTTACAAAAAGATTCCTTTTGAATATTTTTATTCATTAGTAATTTAGCTTCATTCTCATGTTTACATTGCAAGAAAAAGCAGAGGTTTAAAGATCCTCCAGCAGCTGTCAGACATTACATTCAGGTTGACAGCTGGGAGTAATTTATCGTCATTTTTGTATCTTGAAAATGAAGGAGAGATGCATGGTTTGTGCAATGAAGTAGGCCCTAGTTTCAGTGTTTTCCTCACATTCATGCTTCTAAAAGAGGACTAGAAAGATTCTCTCATTTTTAAAGATGTGACCAGCACAATAATGTTCTGCATGTGCCCAATTTTCAAATCCTCTGGCCCCACTTTTGCTGCATATCTCCATCAGACTTGTTTTGCTGGGTTTCCTTCAGTTGACTCCAGACTCAAATTCATTGAGTCCTAGGGCAGAAGCCAATGTGAGTAAAGGAGTTATCACATTTTTATACTCTTATAATTAATCTATTTAAATTCTTATAAATAATCTATTTAAAAATCTATTCTTATAAATAATCTGTTTAGAAATAGATACTCTGTGCTACTATGGTAGTGACCAGCAATAGTAAATACTATTTTTGAAAGTGTCTACATTTCTAAAAACCTCTCCTGTGGAAGAATTTTAGAAATTATTAAAAAATAAGAACTGCAATTGTAAATATTTAGTAGCATATTATTTTTTTTCCTGAATGAAATTCAACCCATAACAGTTTTTTGATTCATCATTGGAATTTTCTTGGGAACTCTCATTGCTTGAGGGAGACTTAAATTCATAACAGAGTCAGCACAAGGTTAACTGCTAACCTTCTTCCTTTCCTGTTGCAATGAAAATGTTATTTCATCACTTAGGAGAGACTAATGAACTGGCACAGATATTAATTTTACATCTTTCTTTATACTGCTATTGAAGAATGAGTAAGGAAAAAATAGGGGTTTTTTCTTGCAGTATAACACAGGAAAACTTCCAGCAAATAACTTTTGATTATTTTTTTTAATACATCAGATTCTAGGCAGAGTTTCTAGATAAACATTTCAGCTACATTTTATCTCTCTTTTACCAGAACATCTGTTTCTGAGTTCTCAGTAGGTGTTTTGTTTACCATGCGTTCTGGCCCGATTGCCTAGGCAAGAGTCTGCTTCCCAAGGATTTACGTGACTGAAACTTAGACTGATGTGATAGTGGGGACAAACAAGCATTTTCTTGTTAGAGACTATTTTTCTTGCTTTAAAATCAAAATCATTAATTTGCATTTGCAGCTACTCATGTAGCTGTCTCCCTGAAATATGCACTATCTGAGTTTATTGGAATGAATGTTTGGGTAAATATCGGAGGTGGGGGAGAAAACCCCACCACAAATTCAAACAATGAAAGGTGGGGGGAGATGAAAAGGAAAGTAATGGCACCATCCATGTCCAGACAAGGGCAATGGATCCATGAGAGAGGCTGGAAAAACTGTACAGAGCAGGAAAGTCTCCTGAATAGGATAAGAAGAGCCAAAATTATTTGCTGTGACTCTCTTGGACAATAATTTACATTAGTAAATACAACTGGAAATACAGTTCTAAAGTGTTTGTTTCTGTGAGGAGAAATATACCAAGTAGCTCTTAAGTTCAAATCAACTTTGTAATTTGAGATTTCATGGGCTTTGTAAAACTAACAGCTTGTGCCTTTAGAAATTCAGTAAGAGGGAATGCATAATGGATAAATTGCTGGCTAATTCTGACTAGGGGAAATGTGAGGCAAATCTGCTGGGCTGTATCTCGCTGTGCATTTGTGCTTATAGTGTGATGGAAAGCAAGTGTGAGCACCTATTGTTTGGGTTTGGTTGAAAACAACCTAAGTAGAAAGAAAATAAAGTAAAAAAAAAAAGGTCATTCTCAGTTTTTCCGATGATTTGAAAAGCTTGTCTTTGAGGAGGGATGCTGATGGTGTTTCTGGTAATTGTTCATATAAAGCTTTTCAGAAATTTCAACAGCTCTTACTTTAACTAATTATTAATGACTATAACTACTTTAACTACTGCTAACATTAGGAAACAGTTCCAGAATTTTATAACTTCTTTAATTTTCAGTGTCAGGTTTTCAGTGGCTGGTTTCTTATCCTTGGGTGGTAATGTGGACACTGGCATTTACTTGTTCTAGCTGTTAGTCCCTCCTTATGTTTACCTGTCTTGCTCACTTATTTTTATAGAAAATTTTATATTGTCACAACATCAGTCTTGGTTTTTCCAGGTTCTGCAAACCAGGCTACTTTGATATAACTTGTGAAGTAGATAGTGCACTCCTATGCTCATAGCAATTGCATTTCTCAGTTTGTATTCCAACTTGAAGCCATTTTTGAGCACAGGGGACCCATGCAATATTTCTGACTTCCAGATGTGCTGTTTGAATGATATCTGACCTCTGACTTATACAAGAGTATTGATCTTTCTTATCTCTCCTAGAAATATTTTGTCTGATAAACTCAATATCCTTTTCCAAAGCAGACTTAGACTGATGATTCACAGTCACATAAACAAAGAAATATCAGTGATTTGCTGCAGATGAGCTCTTGCTTTTTTTACAGGAATTTTCTCAGTCCTGAAATGCATGATAGTATACTCTATATTAATGCTATTTTATTCCATTTTCTGTATGCTAAATCAAGTTTTTCAATTTCGCTTGATTTTCCAATCCTCTGTATTGAAAACACTTTTTCAAAACCATTTTTATTAGCACCCTTGTCTTTAGGGCATTATTAGTGTAAATATTTAACAAAATTAAGTCCACAATGACCTCTGAATAACCTGTTCAACAATAGTTCTTCAGGCTGAGCATTTGACCTTTCAGTGAAATCTCTTTTCCCTTGTCCCTTTAAGCAGAAATCTCAGTTTTGTTAGGCAGAGCATGTGCTTAGCTTCATGCATTGAGCTATGTGACTGATGTCAAATTAAACCTAAACCACTTCAGAATTTTACTAGAACTTAGCATCTACTTTGAGTCTGTGTTTCCAGTGTAAATCAATAGCATCAATGATAATTAGCTTCAAAAATTTGGTATTAATATTTGGTGGAATAAGAAGAGAAGGTAAAGTGAATTATGACAAAAATATGGAAGTACAGATGTCAGGAATCACATGAGTCTGAGTTTTGTGCTCAAACAGCTGGAACTCTGAGGGATCTGGTTCTACTCCAGACCTGAGAAACCTGCTCCGCCTGCATGCCCATGGCAAGGTGCCCTGCTTAGTGGACAGGGAAAAGGCTGTGGTGTGGTCTGGCCGGGCTTTAGGAGAGCCTTTGACACTATTTCTCACAGCATTCTCCTGGAGAAGCTGGGAGCCCATGGCTGGGACACGTGCACTGTTTGCTGGCTAAAAAACTGCCCAGGCCCAGGGAGTCGTGGTGAAGGGAGTTACAAGTTGTGACTTGTGGCCAGTCACAAGTGGGGCTCCCCTGGCCTCAGTACAGGCCCTGTTTGGTATCTCGATAGATCATCTGCACGAGGGTATTGAGTGCTGCTCTGCTGGAGGGCAGGAAGGCTCTGCAGAGAGGTCTGGACAGGCTGGATCCCTGAGCCAAGGCAAATTTTGAGATTTAACAAAGCCCAAGGGCTGGGTCCTGCACCTGAGTCACAACAACCCCATGTAGTGCTCCAGGCTGGGGCCAGAGTGTGTCCAGGTGGCCGAGATGGACCAGGTCATCCTGGCCTGTGAGCAGGAGCAGGGAAGGGATCATCGCCCTGTCTTTGACACTGGCGGGGGCACATCTCAAATCCTGTGTTCACGTCTGGGCTCCTCACCACAAAACATATTTTAAGGCATTGGAGCAAGTCCAGAGAAGGGCAGTAGAGCTGGGGAAGGGTCTGGAGCACAAGACTGGTGAGGAACAGATGGGGGAATTGGGGGTGTTTACCCTGGAGAAAGGGAGGTTGTAGACAGGTGGGGGTCAGTCTCTTCTCCCAGGTAATAAATTATAGAATAGGAAAAAATGGCCCAACATCTGTGTCAGGGGAGATTCGTACCGGATATTAGGAAAAATGTCTTGACCTAAAAGGTTGTCAGCCATTGGAACAGGCTGCCCAGGGAAGTGGTGGAGTCACCATTCTTGGAGGTATCTAAAAGGTGCCTAGTTGTGGCACCTGCTGGCCCTGGCAGTGATGGGTTGGACTCAAACCGTTGGGCTCAATGATCTTAGAGGTTTCTCCCAGCCTAAATGATTCCATTCTATTCTCTTCTCTTTTGGTCATATTTACAGAAAGTATATTTCTGAGCTTTGTCAGCCAGTTTATTAGAAGTTCGTATTTCTCCAACACTAATAAAGGTTTGTTTTCTAGATGTTGTGTAGTGTATTGATTAGTCTGCAAGAGCAGTTATTTCTTTCATTAGCTAGAGTAGAAGGAAGTGATATATAGAAATATTATTCACTAAGACTAGTCTTGTAAGCTTAATACTGTTTTTTTACAGCTGATCCTTTCTTTGTTTTTAAGTCCATTGAGTTTGATATGTTTTACTTACCCTCTCCATTAGTGTGTGTGTTGTTTTGTTGTATTTCATGTAAATAGAAATAGCTAATATAACTCATTACAATTACATACACAGCATGGTAAAGAGGGAAGAGGAAGGTAGGCAGCAGGCAATGAGCCTTTCATAAGGTGTGGTGACCTGAGGTTGTCTAATTCAGGCCAGAAGTGTGTCTGTGCACACAGACCTGGAGTCACACTGCCCCTGCCTTTGGTTTGCTTGTATAAATTATCACTGAACTTCTGCTGTGCCACTGCTCACTGCAGGCTGCTGAACATGGGAAAATACCAAAAAAAGAGAAGTGCATTCATTGCAAAAGAGATCCTCTTAAGAATGTAAAAGGGCATCCATAGTAAGCCAGCTTCATCTAGCCAAACATCCCACATCTGGCTGCAGCCAAGGGAAACGTACAAGAAGTAAGGAAGCAGCATGATGTTTGGCCCAACTATTCCATCATCAGACTCTAAATTTTCCTAATCCAACAGCAATCAATTTGTAGCCTTTTGTTTGTTTGCTGAATGGAGGCTGCAGCCTCCCTTGAAACACTCTGGCAGCATGAGATACTCTCAAGTTCTCTTACTTTCCTGTGACAACTTCTCTTGCAATTCAGGAATGAACATTCCTAAACAAGCTCATCTGCAAGGTATGGCAAAACTAAAAATAGCTGCAAGAGAAATTCAGCTTTGGCTCTCATAATCCTGTTCATATGGAGTTTCTTCCAAGTCTAATGTGCATCACCACTGAGTGTTTTGTTGGGGAAGATCTACAGGGGATAAAAATCAAGGGAAGGCATGATGGAAATCTCATGCAGTGCAGGAAAATAGCTTTCCAAACTATTCATAAGCTCCAGTAATTTCATGTTGTGAAGTCGAAACTAAGTGAAGATGGGAGCTGAGGTTTTATGGATACCCTTGATTCCAGCTCTCAGATCTTCAAATTAGAAGATATAACAGCTATTCCTTCCCACTATTCCTGCCAAGAGTCTGAAACAGATTAATTTTCTTTTGATGTAAATGGGTTTCTTTTAAGGAATAAGGATCCACAAGGCTATGGTTGAAATTCTAAAAAGACAAATAATTTTAACTTAAGAAGCTAAATTTCTGGTGAAGCAGACAGAGTTTTGACTTTTGAAAGAAAGAGCAGGCTAGTTTTTTGCAGTGCCTCAGCTTTGATATTATTTCTCTAAGGCCATCTGTATCTGTGTGCTTTACTACTACTACTAATTTATTTGACATATTAATTTAGAATTTTTCATCTAAAAGTTTAAAAGTACTTGTTGAAAAGTAAAAAAGGAATTTTTTGGTGCCTATTTCTTCAACTTTTCCAGAATTATTGTACAATCTTCCTGTCGTGACAGAAAATGACAGTGACACGAGAAATGAACTTTAGGGAGTCTCTTATTTCACAGGAACTGTCATTTCTTGTCCTTACTCAAACTTCCTAGAGGCCAGCTTGATTCTGCTCTGATGAAAGAGCAATTATAATATTTGAAAAATATTTGGAATCCATTTTTTAATCCATCTCAAAGTATGCCTCACTCTCCTGAGGCTGGATGGGATAACAGTTTTCACATTTTAGTCAATGGAAAATAAAGCACTTTTCGTAAGCACTCCTGGATTTTGGGTTTTCTTCTCTGCTGTTTTTTTAATGCCAGTAGCCAAAATCAAAGCTGCTCCTGTTTCAAGGCAATATCTTTATTCAGGTGTTGATGCACCTGAGCTGCTTGCACATGTCAGGGAGTTCATCCTCTGAGGACTGCCAAATAGAACCTAAGCATGCTCCTGGTTCTTTGAGGTGGAAAAATGAAGTTTTGAGAAATTAGAGACAACAGTCTGAATTTTCCATGCTTTTGTCTATTAGGGATGATTTGAAGGTTGAGTTGTCTCTCTTATGTTGTCTCATATGCAAGGTTTAACACTTCAATTGGCATAGAAGCTCTAAGTTAAGAAACTTAAAAGCTAAGTAGGAAAGATTATGCTGTTCCATGAATAACAAATGAAGTGTGACAGGGATGCACACTATTTTTTAAATTGCATGTAGCTAATTTGTTAATTACAGTCAGAAACAATGTTGCTAACTTAGTTTAAAATCCCCAAATAAATCTGGGATTTGCAGCCAAAATTTAATGTAGGATATTAGTAAACATCCCGCTGACAAGGAAATCTGCAGGATGTGGCCCAGAATTGAGCAGGACTTGTTTCCCAGCCTGTGTGGGATAGTTGTTAGCAATTACACAGAAGTTGACTCCTCAAGCCTATCCAAGAACAGTTTACCACCGTCCTAGGGGTGGTCAGATGAGGGAGTGAACTTTCCACAAGCAGTTTAGAATCCAATATAGGTAAAACCTCTCATAGTTGTAATGTGAAATAAAAAATAAAAAAAAAAGAAAAAAGAAAAAAAAAGTCTTTCCAGCTCCCTGTTAATCTCAGTTTAATCCTGCTTCAGATTTGGTTAAGTAACAGACAAGCACCTGATCTTTCTCTGCTTTCTCCTGTCCCATGGAACTGCATGGACAGTCAGGTTCTCAGGCAGCACTATATTCTTGTAAAGAATTTAACCCAAAGCATGCAAATAAAGATGCCTGAAGACCACCTAATGACTCTAAATTTGGATTTATTTCTGAACTGATACAATACTGCGTAGCCCATGGAGAAGTTTTCAGTTTTTTCTTTCCTCTGCTCTTACTGTACCTTTGTTCTTATCCTAAGCAAAGAACAAACGTTCACTCTTGCAGTGACCTCAGCCCGTGGTTAAGTCATCCCTGACTTTGCTGGGTAATTCCTATAGGAAGTACTGAGTTTTTCTTACTTTCTGATTGTTAATACATATTTATTTCAGGAACTTGTCTCTGTTGGTGGTCAAACTGTAAATGAATAATATAGGAAAGTATTGCATCTTGCCAGGTGGTAATCTGGGAGGGAAAAAATGACCAGTGTTGTTTGAGGTTCCTGTGATTCCACTTTTCATTTTCACAACCAAATGAAACAATCTTTCTCTTATGTTTCATTTACATTAATCAGTTCTTCTGATTCTTTTGTGCTTTCTCTCCTGCAGTCCCCTTTGCCATGGGAAAAAACTTCCAGAAAGTGTCTGCATGACTGTCATATTTCCCATTTAAGAGTTCTGTGTCAAGATGTCTTAAACACTTTGACTTCCTTTAGTAAACTTGTGCACAGCAACAACAGCTTAGTATTTTAATAGCTGCCCTGCCCTGCACCACTTGTGCAATGGTGGTATTATCAGGCTTTTTAATAATGAATTAATCATATTAATAACTTTAAATACACTTTTGTTTTTCATATTTGAGTTTGACCACACAGAGGTGTAGCTTTTAGCTCAATTTATTAAAATATTGTAGCAGAGTTTTAAGGGTTTTAAAGAAATAGAAAAAGATGCTTTAGAAAGTGTTTAATACTTTTGAAATATAGAAATATTAAATGAATCACGTTGTGCATGCATCACTACTAGACCCTACTAGTGAACTAATGATTGTGCTTCATATGAAAACATCATTACCAAAGGAAAAACTAATATGAGAACATCCAGAGAACAGCTGCTTCAAGAGAGATACACCTGCATACTGGAAACCAGCATCCAGAGAAATGTGGCTTTTCTGCATATAAGACTGACCTAAATTTATCGCCTTTCCATTCAGGGATTACAGAAGTGTTTCTGCCTTGTAGTTCACTGATATTTCAAAATTAGAAAAATGTTCATTCCACAAGAACTGTAATTTAAGGCAGACAGTTGAAAGAGTTACATGACTTATATCAGCCAAACCCAGTTTCTTTTCCAAAGCCAGACCTTAGGCAAAGATGAACATATTTTCCGCAACAGATTGAATAAAAGATGTTACTTTTGGTTAGCACAAATCATTTAAATTTCCTAATGACCTGCTTTTAACTTGAGAAAAAAAAATCTATGCTGATTTATTCTTTGTGAAGAATGTTCATGTTGTTCATGTTGAATGAGCATGTTGTCAAAGTTCAAATGCAGATGCTGCCACTGTCTTCTCAGTAAAAGTCAGGATTACAACCCTTCATTTCAAATATTTTAATTGCCAATATTAAAAAATGCCCATTTCTAAATGATTTGGAGGTTTTTTATATTTATTCTTTTATTATAATCTGTTAAGGTGATCCAGGGAGCACAGTGAAGAAATTAAGGAACACACTAAAATTAAGCCTATGCAGAGAAAAATTTATTTCTTGGTTTTGGTAAGAACAAAATGAATTTTCAAACTAATCAAGACTATGTGATCTGGGACTCGAGAAATGAGGGAAGGGATTTTCTTAAGCAATATGCTTAGCAAAAGGTTAGAGATGAAGTAGTAGAAAGAAATTCCAGAGCTGAACAGCAATGACTTTTATGGTAGACCAACAAAAATTACTGTTAATTAGGAAGAGGAGAACTCCATGAAAACAACATTACTTTAATCTGTTTTCATATTCAGAGTTACAGTAGTGTGTTATAAATTTTCATTACAGTTTTATTGCTTTGCCATTATACCTGTACTTCAATTATCATTCCTTGCTGCTGTTCAGACATCCAACTCGAGCACTGCTGTGCTGCAATAGCTACTGCTCATGCTTCCATGTTTCCCCATGTGGAAGAGCACTCTTTCTAATTAAAAATAAGGTTCTGAAATTGCTGTAAAACTTAAAACATCTTTCTTAGGTACAGCCAGCAGTGCCTGTGCCCTAGGTCATGTGCAGTTGCAACTGCGAAACCACGAAAGGCACAATGAGTATTTGAGGAAGAGAAGTCCTTCAGGTTTTCTTTCGTTAAAAGACGTGCGTCCTGTAGAAGAGTTGGCATTTGTGCTGTGTTCTTTGGCTGCCCTTTTCACTGTGAGGGTGAGGAACGACCCCTCTGAGAGTTTAAATAAGCTTTTGTGGACTCTGCTGTGTGGTTTTATTGCACCATTTACCAAACACGAGGTGGCTGCAGCTGCCTGTCTCTTTAGATGGCTCCCTTGGAGATTGGCCTTCATTACCTGAGCCGGGGGAGAGGGGACGAGAGGGTGTGCTGAACTTCACTGTTATCATTACTGAGGGTGGTCAAACGGGGCAGCTCCGCTGGAAACAGACATCAGGAAGGTTAAGAGCATTGCTTTTTCTGGTTAGAGGCAGGGGAAGCAGAAAGTGAGGCTGTGGGGGCAGGGTTGCTGTGCAGTGGAGAGGGAGGATGGAGGACAACTCTGTGAGAGGGCAGGCCGGCCCAATGGCTCCTGCAGGGCTTCTCCTTTCCTGAAATGCAGCCCCAAATGCCACCTGCTTTTTAATTTCTCCTTCCTTTTTTTTTTTTTATTAAATGCTAGTTATGTTCTGAGAACTTCCCATGGAAAACAACATAAAAAGCACAAGATACTTCCCCTTCCCATAAGAAGTTTAACTCTTGTGTCTGAGTTGTTGTGAGGAAAATTCAGCATTTTGTGTTACTGCTGCTCCCATCTGTCCTTTTCTTCTCTTTAGCAAACTTCCAACCGAAGGTGTATGCTCACATTCCTCAGAAAATGCTGAAATTTATAATCATCAAAAAAAAACTTTGTAGCCTCCTAAGAAGGGTTTAAAGTAGCTTTAGTCTGGTGTTTAAAGTAGGTTTAATTTGTGATAAATACTTGGACCTTACCAAAGTTAAGAGGTGTTAAAATATTTACTTGGTTGTATTTAACAACCTAATTTATATTTTAGTTCATTAAGTCCAAACTCTTGTGTTATTCATTATGATTATTTAAATAAAATGAATGCTCAGGAAATTCTCAGGGCAGGTTTCTGCAGCTTTCTCAGTAATCCTGATGCTGCTTGGTTTGAAACATCCACGACAGAGTCAAAAGCTGCTTTAATTTATCTGCAGGGTTAATTCTCTGGAGTAGACACCTGAGGCAGCCCAGCACTGGAGATGGTGCTCACCCTGCCCTGTGGAACCCAGGGCTTGCTCCCTCTCTGACCAGGTTTAGAGAAAAAGCTTTATGAGTATAAAGTGACCACCTTTGCTCACTGACAATTATATAATGCTCACCATTGCTAATTTTCTCTCTTGAAAACATTATGCTCTATTCTAGTGCAGCTTAAATTAAAGGAGAGAAGGGTCCATTGGAATTCTTTGCCTGTTTTTATTCCAAAGAGGGAAATGTTTGCAGAGCTTTGATCTGGGACCCTGTCTGTGGTTGTGCAGGGTTGGATGAGACTCTAATGTTATTTTACCTCTCAACTGAGATAACATCTGGTGGCACTCCAACAGGAGAAGGGGAATGTGAAAGTCTATGATCCATGAGGACCTTGGAAAGGTATATCTGATTCCTTTACCATTTTAAGGTTTTCTTTGCACATGCACCTCTCCACTCCTGTGGGGTTTTATGTCTATCAAGCTTGGGTCTGTTTTCCATATCCTGTTTTTTTTTCATTTGTACTGAATATATTTGTTGTTCTGATGATTCTCATGCTTACTCTTTGCTATTTTTTTCTTTCAGGAAGCAGAAACCTGTCCTGATCCTTAATTAATTATTTTAGTGTTATTGCAGTTATTATTCTGTATGTGATCTCATACAGAGATCTTGAGCTTCTGATGTATTGTATTCTGCTGGAAGCTCAGCTGCAGAACTCCTGCTCCTCCACATCTTGAACTGTTCTCTGGGCATGCTGATCTCTATGTCTGGGGGGGCTGAGTAGCTGAAAGAATTTCCTGAACACAGTCAGGTCATAAGCATCCCTGGGGAACCCCTTTCTGGCATATTAGGTTGTCAGGGACAGAAGTGTCTTACTTCCTCTTTGCTAGTGAAATATTTGCAAGCAAGATTTGTGGCTTGATTTGCTGTCTTTGTTTTTTTTTTTAAGAGAGTGATTTTAGTCTCTAAATCTAATCCTGTGGGTTTTTTTAATTTGCAGTCAATGTAAGCTTGCTTGTCCTCTTTCTTGCAAGTCTATTTAAAGCTAAAGTCTATTTAAAGCCAAAGAAGGTCAATAATGTGGTTTGGGATGTGAGAAAAGGTGTTTTAGTCTAGCCAGCTCTCTAATTCAAATAGTGCCTGGGGATAGACTTCTCACAACACATGTTACTCCAAAGAGAATATGCACCATTAGTAGTTTTAGTGGTTGAATTAGCAGACAGACAGTATTTCCTATGCAGTGAACTCAATAATGTGCTGCCACCTGCATCATGCTTTGAAAGCTAATTTGGCTCTACAGTAAAATAATTTGGAACAGATATGTTTCACTTGCACCAGGTTTCTTTGTGCTGCCATTTATACATTTTAAGATTCCTTTTTTATTTTCTTAGCCCAACCAATGTAAATTACTTTAGTTCCACTAAAGTTGCCACAACTGTATAGAATCACACTGTCTAGAGGTCCATTTCTGTCAGGGAGGCTCTGCAGGGGGACCTTGACAATTTAGAGAACAGACCTCTGAGTCTAGAAATGATGGATTTTCTGCAATGTGTCAGAGTAGTGGATGAACATTTAAAAGAATCATATATATTATAGGTGCTCTGGAAATTTTTTCTTTCTTCTTTTTTTTCAGAAACTTTGTAAAGTTTCTGATTAATTTAGATATGGTGTGTTAAAATATTACTTGCAAACTTTCTGAGACAATACAGCGATAAGGATAGTAGTTTATGAATATTCAGATGTCAGCTCTATTATGTCGTTACTCAGACAAAAGGATTAGATACTGTTTAGCAAATTTTGAAGCATTTATAATTGGAATGTATTTATAAACATGCAGTTTTCTGACATCTGTTCTAAGGAACAGTTAACTTTTATAGCAAAAATTGCACATAATACAGGTGCAAAGCTCAGAGAAAATGGCTCCTTGTTTGCTGAAACTCATCGTCATGTTATCTTTCAAGACCACTCAGTTTCTTCTGTCATGTAGATTTCATTGCTAAATCACAGTTCCTTCATTCATGGAAGTGCAGCTCATTCTTTTCAGGCCATTTTCATAGCTGATGATGAGTTTCAGCAAACAAGGAGCCAAGCGTGTGCGACTGCTCTCCTGTGCTGGCACACAACCTTCTAGTAATCCCTGGTTTTCCTGGCGTGATAGAAAAGAGGGAAATATTGGTCTAAACTTGAGTCTGTCCATGTCTATGATGACACTGCATACCAAATTCTTTGGGTGATAAACCTTCACTTGTGTGTCTAAACGAGCTGTGAATTCTTTTGAAACTGTGACTGCAGATTCTGGTGTTCGGTGAAAGTGCATGACACATCCAGTTGCTGCTGATCACTTCCACACAGCCAGTGCTGAAAAACTGACTTGTGGCAAAAGGCTTCATAAGGAATCCTTTGAATATTAAGGAGGATTAAAAAATTAGATTACTAAATGTGGACACTGACAAGTTTAGTCAGGGAGAAATTTTCCAGCTCTTGGCCCTGTTCGTGAGAAGAAGTTGCTTTCTCACAAGTTGAGCTAAGAACCAGAAGTTTGTGTAAAGCATCTTGTGTGTTTTTATAAACTACATGTTGCACGTGGTGTTTTTTGTATTTTGTTATTCCAACTTGTTATTCTGTACCTAGCCAATGATGCTAAAGAGGTGTTCACCTAAGAACCAATGATAGTGTGCTGCTCTAGTTGATGCCTTACAGTGGCTACCTAGAGACAGAGAGTAGACAGGAACAAAGGAATAAAGGTGGTATTTATTTGAAAGGGCTTCAGGTGCACACTTCGGGGTTCAGAGGTCTTGTTTTAGTGGATCCCAAAATGCATGCTTGTCACGAGTACTTTACACTTTTATAACAATATCAATTCACTAACTAGAAATCAGCCAATGATCTGATTTCTCTCAGCATGCTTCTTTCTTCTCAAGATGATGGTTTACAGTTTTTGTTTTGGCATGTCTTTGGAGGGCAATTAGAGGTTTTGTTATGTTTATCTTCACATAGAGGATAGCATAAGAGAACAGTATTTAACAGGTTACAGTAATTTAATTATTTAACTAGCAGTACAGAATTTGAAAAATGTAAAAGTTAAAACCTAAGGCATCACAGTGACCTTAGATATATAAGGGCAAAGATTTTCTTAAGTGTCAGTGGCTTTCACAAATGGGATGGGGGCCCGGGCAGATGTTCCAGGAGCCTTTTATTATTTCATTCAGGCATCAGCCTCAGTTACACAAGAGATGGTACACAGCTCATGCCTGCACCGATGACCTGAAATCTCTTGGTTACAGAACATTCTTAAAAGTTTTTCAGCCAATAGCAAGCTTCTCAAGTTTACAGACAAGTGTTCTAACCAGTCACTAAGAAGCACACGTACAGCTATTACAAACAATGCTCACTTGTATGCCTTGTAATAACAATGCACAATATTCCATTACTAAGCTTAAAACTTCAGTATCTTTGCTAAGCACATTTTCTGCAGCTTCAAGACTTCTCTGAGCCAAACCTAGGAACACTAACCCTTGTTCAATGTCCTTGCTGTCTAGATAATTGTATCTTCTTCTACCTTCTGGCTTTTGCAGTTGCAGCTGAACCTAAAATCTTTGCTTTATTTCTGAAACCTGCTTTTCCCACATCATCTGAGAGCCTTCTCACCTTTTGCATTTCCCACCATTTCCCCTCTCAGTACCACCAAAAAGAAACTCTCTTAACTTTGTCGCTTATTGACTACCTTGCATTACAAATCTCTTCGGGGCAAAGACACTTTTGCTTGCTCTAAGTGTTGCTGTTTTACACCACAGCAATTTTAACGCTGTGAAACATCTGGTCTATCTCATGAACGTAAGTCAAATCCCATGTTAGTTGCTGCGTATGGTTCTAATAAGTCTCGTTCATTCCAAGGCCTTAATTCAAAGCCTTCATCTATATCTACACTTGCATCCATTTTCTTTGTAAGATTCTGAGGACTTCCTGTGAACCCATTTCCCTGCACAAGAGAAACTTCCTTGATAGATTTGTTCATCTTTCGCCTTACATGCAGAAGTATACAAGGCCCAACCACCAGTATAACTACCACAACCATCAGCACTTGTAAACCTATCCTGCAAAGCTCCCTTAGCCAAGGTGCAGAGCTCCATCCCTCAAACAAACCATCTATCCCGGATCCACGCTCCCTTTGAATTTGAGAGGTTAGATCTTTCAGCTTTTGTATACTTTTGTGGATAGATTCAGAATGATCAGACAAATTCATACAACACAATCCTTCAAATTCTTCACAACCATGTCCATGTGCCAGTAAAAGGAAATCAATTGCTGCTCTATTCTGAAGGGTAGCATGTCTAACACTGTTGACATCAGTCAGCATGTCACTAATTGCAATGGATGTGGCATTGGTTTGTTTACTCAACCAACACCCTAACCGATCCAATTGTTTCAACACTATTGCTGAGGCAAGTTGGGGTGGTAGTAAATCTGCTGAATCCCTTTCTGCAGCTTTCCATGGCCTAAAGTCACTCTTACAATTCTCATCATATGGATGAGCAGATCTTTTTCCTCTATGTTTTTTCCTGATGACTGTTTTAGCACTGGGTGCTATCACAGTAAGGTGTCCAATGCTACATGGGCCACCTTCAAGGCGTGATGGAATACCTGGCCATGCCCTGTCTCCACAAATGAACCAATATCCTTTTGGCAATTGTTGTGGATATTGGTCCACCCCAGAAAGTCTGCCCCAACTGCCTGAATATTTGCACCAGAAACTTGAGTTTCTGTAATTAGGGTAATTAGGAGTGACATTATATCTGGGAAGATCATTCTCCTGCCAATTTGCATCTGAAAAGGTGAGGCAAAAATCCATTGTCAAGGAGCCAAAAATTTCCAGTTCTTTGGGTTCTGAAGTTGCTTTTGGGAGTTCTTTGGTCCACATGTCCCAATCCCTTACAGGATTGCTCCCTCGAGCAACTTCACCTGGCTTGCTATTGAGTGGCTTTTTGGTCAAGGGATCATGATATATAGGTATTGGCCAATCTGTTACTGGCACACCGACTAAACAGGCTGCAAAAGGGTTTTCTGGGTTCGAATGGGAAAGGCATATGGTGTCTGAGCCTGCTGCCTTGGCTAAGGCAACCCAAGCATTTGTTTTTGGTTGATTCACAGGGAGTTCTGCATTGCAAGAAGCAAGCAAAGCTAGCAAAATCCAGTAAAACATTAGATCTTGCTCCATTCTTTTCGTGAGCTACTTTTTGGCAAAAGACTTTTCCATATATCTCAACTCACAAATTCTGCTTTTGTTCCTTCCCAAGGTTACTTGGGGAGTAAATGACTGGGGTAAAAGGGATAATTTCACTTTTGCAAATCCAATAGAGGGACAAACCTTTACTAAACACAATGGTTACCACGCTCTTGCCAAAAGAGCTCTACGAAACCAACAACTCACACATTTGCCATTAACATGAATTCGTCTGCAGAGGTTCCACAGGCGAGCAGGGGATGTCAGGAGTGACTTGCAGTCTCCTGTTCAGCTAATGTTTGCGTGCTCTCCTCCTCACTCGCTGAGTCTGAGCTCTCTCGTGTGCAGTAGGGTTTGATGTTCTTCACGGGGATCCACCTGGGCCCTGCACCTGTGGAAACACAAGCACACTCTTTGTCTCAAGTTATTAGTCAGAAAGGACCTTCAATTTGTCCTGTCTCAGGAATCTCAGGATTAGAAAAGGAGGATTTCCTTTCAATTTTGCTTGTGTGTTATTTGAAAAATGTCTAAAAATTGGTGGCTCAGGTTCTGCAAAAGAACTGTTCAAAAAATTGAAAACATATAAACCTTTGCCTCATTTTATGTGTCATTTCCACTCCCCCCTTCTGTTGATCCAGAATATGTTTTAGAGTGTGATGTGTTCTTTCAATAGGTGCCTGACCTGTGGGGGAGTGAGAAATACCCAAAGTGTGGCAAACACTCTAATCCATTAAAAATGTGGCCAATTTTGGGGGATTTGTATGCAGGGCCATTGTCTGTTTTAATTTTTTAGGGTACACCTAGTGAAGAAAATACTTGCAAAAGATGTTTACAGTCATGGCTCAGTTTCACTTGTTCAAAGATGTTTGGCAGGGAGTTTGAAACAACTATTGTCAGTTTGTTTGCTCGTGCGTTTCCCTTCTGCCAGAAATCCTGGAAACGAGGAATGAGCCCTAACATGAAAGACAAAACATTGGTTAGCTCTACATCTTCAAATTTGTAGAAATTGTCTTTGGAGACCTGTGAGGAAGAAAAACCCATTCCATTATTATTAACAAAGAATCTCTTTCAGAAGGGTCCCATTGAAAAATGAGACCATGGTCTGGAGTTGTATTTTCTGTGGTGTGATGGTTCAGTCATCTTCCATCCTAGATATTTCCAGGGTGGGATTTCTTGAATTTTTGACGTGGAAATTTCCAGTCTGGCATTTTGAACTGTGGCAACAACACTCATGAGTTTGTTCCATCTCTGTCTGTGGTGTTGCTGCTGTTAAAAAGTCTTGTCTCTACTTAGAATACCAGTAAGTCCTGTAGGAATACAGTCATAGCAAAAGTTCTATAAAAGACAATCAAGAAAGCATGGTAATTTAATTTCTGAATCTGTTTCTGTAGTTTCCTCCAGTTTTTGCAAAAACCAAGGGAGAGCTGGAGCTAGTCAGGGATAAATCAGAATTCGGTGTCAAATTTTTTTGTTTTCTGTTGTTTCCAGGATTTGGTGACTGTGTTCCAAGCACTGTCTGTGTCTGTGTCAACACCACAGCAGTTGCTTTCCCCCCTCCCCTGGCGCTGCAGAGATCAAACAGCGTTCGGGGCTGTCAGAGCCGCCTGCAGCTGCCCCTGTGCGGGGGCTGGATGTCCCGGGACAGGAGCGGGGCTGCCGCACCCCGCAGGGCCCCCTCCCCCGGGATGCAGGATGCAGGAGCACGGCAGCCCCGAGCCGCCCCGAGAGCAGCAGGGCTCGGTCCCGATGCCATGGCAAGGCTGGGGGCTGCCCCGGGGCCGCGGGGGACAGGGAGCCTGTGGAAAAAGGCGGCAGAGTTCGGGGTGGAGAAAGTGGCTGCTGAGAGATTTGGTTAAACCCAAGAAGAGGCTGCAGAGCACCCAGCCTGTCATTTGGGGGAGATGAAGCCTGAGAGAAACTGCCCAAAGCAGCAGCAGGGGTGGTTTCTCTGGTTCGGGATGAAGGGGAAGCCGAAACACAGGATGAGGGGGGTGTGCCAGGCGGAGGAGGGGTACAGGGACCCGGGAATGCCGTGAGGGGAGGGGGGCTGGCAGGGGGCACCGGCGGAGAAATAGAGGGGAACACATGCTCGGGGCTGCCAGGAACGGACGGGAAGGGTTGGGACAGCCTGTTTAGGGGGGGCACGGGGGCTGGGGCTCCAAAAGTGCATGAAGGAGGCTGGGGGAGAGCAGCAGAAACCGAGGAAGGCAATGATGCAGGGGCTGTGCCACAATCAGATTGGGACCTGGAAAAAAGAATGGAAGCACCCGAAAAGGGACCCCTGGACATACCATGGGGAGCAAGGGGGTTGGGACACCACCCTGGGACCCCAGCAGAACCACAGGCTCACTGCGAGATGCAGTAGGAAGCGCAGAACGAGTCTGGCACGCGTGGCATGAAGCAGAATCACTGAGACACCCAGAGACGCACGCATGGGCTCAGCTCGGGGCCCGGCTGGAGGTCCTGGGCCGGTTTGGGACCCGGGGGGTGCCGCAAGTTCACTCTGGCACCCCGGGGGTCCGTGGAAGGCTCAGTCTATTTAAAAATCTCCAACAATATTGGGCACATAGGAAAGTACTTAGCAAGAGCCACATCCTGTCCAATAGAAACAGCATTATAAATTTTCCAGTTCACTTGGTCCCAGAAATGATAAGTTAAGGCAGACTTTGGGTCTATAGTTCACATCGACCCAGGTTAACAAGTCTGAAAGTTAATTTTTCTGGAAATTGGTATGAGATTTTTCTTTTAAAAATGTCCCCGTCCAGTTATAAATGTCCAATTTTTGGTGGACAAATGTTGTCCAGACATCTTTAATTCCCCAAAGATCCCCTTTCTCACCTCACACTGGAGTCCAGAAAGGCGAGGAGGGGACAGGCTCCTTCTTTCAGGAGAGCTCCGTTTCTTTCAATGGCAATTTACCTAATTTTGGGCTTCTGTCAGGATGGGACCAAGGGGTCCCAAAGTCCAAGGATGCTAAAACGAGTCCTTCTCCTCAGGCAGGGAGCACCATTTTGTCAGCAGCTTTCACAAATGGGATGGGGGCCCGGGCAGATGTTCCAGGAGCCTTTTATTATTTCATTCAGGCATCAGCCTCAGTTACACAAGAGATGGTACACAGCTCATGCCTGCACTGATGACCTGAAATCTCTTGGTTACAGAACATTCTTAAAAGTTTTTCAGCCAATAGCAAGCTTCTAAAGTTTACAGACAAGTGTTCTAACCAGTCACTAAAAAGCACACATACTCCTGTTACAAACAATGCTCACTTGTATGCCTTGTAATAACAATGCACAATATTCCATTTTAAAACTTCAGTATCTTTGCTAAGCACATTTTCTGCAGCTTCAAGACTTCTCTGAGCCAAACCTAGGAACACTAACCCTTGTTCAATGTCCTTGCTGTCTAGATAATTATATCTTCTTCTACCTTCTGGCTTTTGCAGTTGCAGCTGAACCTAAAATCTTTGCTTTATTTCTGAAACCTGCTTTTCCCACATCATCTGAGAGCCTTCTCACCTTTTGCATTTCCCACACTTAAGAAAAGGCTTCTTTCATCTGAAGTTAGTGCTGCATTTCTTGCTGTCCCTGGACTCAACTGCGACAAGTAAATTGTAGAATATTGTAATAAGGTAAAAGCATGCCTTTCACAGGTAAATGGGTGGATGTAGGACAGATTTCCTGGTAGTTTTTCTATGACTGTGGGACATAGGCAAAAATTTTTAGCTGTGCAGTGAAATGACTGGGACAATGCCAGTGCATTGGAAATCACAATTTCTTTATCTCAATATAAGAACAAAAGCTGGAGCAATCACTGAGAAGCAGATCTATATGGCTCATGAGGTGTGTTTGCTTGTTTTCCTTAGGAAATGGAGGTGCCAATCTCTCCCATATGAAGTCCCTCTATATCAGTTTGGTGGGTTACTTTTCATCATGATTCAAACTGTGACAAGGATCCTGAACAGAGATAAACATTATGCTCAATTTTTATGTTTTTAAAACTATTTTAATTACCTAATCTGCATAATTTAATCTATAGTAAGTCTTTTCAAATGGTGTAGAGATCATCTATGTGTTTTGAAGGAGGACTGAGGTTTTATCTTCAAAAAACTCAGACATTCAACACCTATTTTCCTGTTTATTACCCTTTCTGAGGTAACTTGCCCTGAAATGTTTTTAGAGAGCCATGACATCTATATCCAGTCAGTCCTGTTACCTTTCTACTGCTTTTTTAGCAGAACTCCCAGATAGAAACATGTTCCTACAAAACAATTGAAAAGGGGTTTCTGTATAAAGGACAGAGCTCCTCTGTGTGGAGTTGGAATCCTACTTGCATTTCATAGACTAATGGTACCACTTTAAAGATTTGTGTTTTAGAAAGAAATTACATAAAAATCAAAAAAACCTGAGTCCCTCCGAAACCTCAAAAGAATTAGGAAAGAGTTCAGCTGTATAGAACCATTTGCTGTGCACATAGATACTCAGTTCTAATTATGAAATATTAGCTTAATCCTGTGCAGATCAAATCTGGCAGTTAATTTCCCTAGTACAACATTAGAAAAAAATACCCAGCAAATCCATACAAATCAGTTTTCTTTTACCTAAGCAGTTTTTCACCACTTGAGGTAAAATTCCATTAAATCCATTCTGGAATTATATGTACCAGTGTGGCTAAGGGTTTTTCCCTTCTAAAGTTTGACTAGGTTTGCTATAATTGTCTTTCACCCATACCATGTTGGTGTGCAGTGGTGTTAGAAGTTTTGTACTTGCTCTGGAGTCTGCTTTTTTATTTCAGTATAAAGTCTGCTACTGGAACTACTGTGCAGTACTGACCTGGCTGTGTCAAGCTAGTGGTTGGACTCAATGATCTCAGAGGTCTTTTGCCAACCCAAACATTTATATGATAAAAAGTGTTTGGATATACAGAATATTTTAATAGCAATTGTAGTGGTAGAAGGCAAAGCAGCCTAAATTTTCATCCATGTCTGCTTTTCTTTTCTCCCAAATGAAAAAGCAAGACTCTGTGGAGCTTTTCTTGAAAAACAGCGACAGATTCTATGATGCAGATAAAATGTTTACACAATATGACTTGCTTATCAAAAGCACAGGCATTTATGAAAAGTAAGAGTCTTAAGATCTGTGTTGCCCCTGGGTCTAAACCTTCTCAGTAATTTTCTTCAAGTTTCTCTCTTTTAGAAGCCTGCCCTGTGGCTAGAAAGAACTATTCTCCTTCCTTGATTCTTAAGGAATATTCATCATGCCTTGCATATTTCTGTTTACTACCATGCCAGGCATTTTTCTTTTTTAGGGGGAAGCCATATGTTTCTTGTTTATGTAGCTGCTACATAAATATCAGAAAAATACTTAAAATATTTCCTTCCATATTCTTACACTCTTGAATTAAGGTTTACATTAGCTCACTAAAAAATGAAGAGCTTAAAACATATTTTTTCTCCATGAATCTTCCCAGTATTATTTTGTTTTATCATCTGTGGGGCAGGCTTAGTAAGTGGATATGGCTGACATCAGATTCCTGGTGAAACCTCTACAACAGGAGATCCTTTATCATTATGGCAAGGAAAGTTCTTACTGATAGTCCCACTGAAATGAATATTATTGAATCACAGAAAAAGGTACTAATTTGTAAAGCAGTCAGAATCTAACCTTTGCTAGAAAGATCCTTTTCCCAGTTAACTCCTGATGTAAAAGTCTCATTGTGAGACTTTGTGAGGGGCCTGGTTCCTGCAAGCAACTCCTGCATCTTCTGTAGCTGCAAAAATTAATGGGCATTATGTCTCCATAGGCAGAAGATCTATTAGATTCTTCCTGTGTCAGGTAGAAACATGTTTACTTTGGAAGAAGTTTTATAATTTTTTAAAAATATTTTGAGACATATTTTCTATATGAATTAGCTTCCTACAATAATTTCTATAAAATTCTATTGATTTACTTAGTCTTCTTTCAAGCACTTTTAAAAGAACCCCTCCCTGGCATCAGGGCTTTCCTGGTCCAGAGAAATAAAAATCTATTTACATTCAAACACAAAACTATTGCTTATTTTGTTGGAAATGTTTTAATCTGTAGCCTGCTTTTTCCAAGTAGCTGACAAAGGTCATTTTTTACAGGCCAACTCTCCTTACAAAGTTCAGTAGCCACTGTAGTTGTAGGTATTTCCATAGGAGGATCATTTCCTGAATTAGCCACATTAGATGTGTCTGTACTGGAGATGGAATTCCCATTATGCCACAGAGCTGATCTCAGAGTCAATGACATTGGGTCTACAATAAAGAACAAATACATTTCATGCATTATTGCTGTCAGGGTTGCCATTCTGGGCAGAGCTGGAGACATTTACCATGAACTGCATCTGGACCAGTACTCTCTGTTTGGTTTTCATCTTCAGTGCAAGTATCCAATTTGTCAATTTGGCATTTTGTTCAGAGAAGAGGCATAAAGAAGTGCTTTATGTGCTTCCATACTTTCTTCTTTCCTTCCCCCCAGCCTCATTGTTCCAAGTAAGGGAGGGAGAATTATCCTCAATGGAAATTAGATCTTCCCCCAAAATGTTATGAGTTTCATGACCATCACATGAGGTCAAGTTCAAAAGTTCTTTTAACTGTTGTTTCTCTGTTGAAAGGAATTACATGGTCAGGTCCTGATAATCTAATTTACTGTGCACCAAAATACTTCTGCAACTGCAGGAACCAAAAGACTGGGTGCTGTGTGGGTGTAATGATCTCCCAAATTACGATCAGGTCTTGCTTTTATGAGAACCTAACTTGGTTTTTGTTTTGTTTTGTTTCTAAAGATAGCTAATTCTGTAGTCTAATAAATAATTTATTTTATGAACTAGGAACACTTCTGTTGAAGATCATGGGATTTTTACAGTAAAACCTATTGAAGGAATAGTGTTCTGAGAGGTTGTTGCCCACAAATATTGAATACCAAAGCCATTACAGCACATCTGGCAGAGGATATGAAAGGGTTTTGATTCTGAAATAAGTGATAGCAGAAAAGGAAGATAAAACTAAAAAATACCAGCCAAGAAATCACTGTAAAGTATAATGCTTGAAGTTCAGCTGTGTTGGTTTTTTCTTTAATGCTTCAGTCTGTAATTGCTTTTATTTAGCAGATAAATATGTTAGAGAAGAATACTTCAGAATTTAGCCCATGGTAGAGCTTTTTAATTTCTCCTGTATATTTTGTTTCACCTTACAATATTTATCTCATCTCAGTAGTCATCAGAAAGGTCTCACAGTCTAAAGTCAGAGGGTGAAATTGCTCATGACTTTTCTGCTGGTCATTAAAAGTTTTTTCTAGTGTTGTTGTTCCTTTGGAGATATCTTTATCTCTCTTACTTGCATGAGTCAACCATCACAAATTTTAGCCAGAAATATTTTCACTAGTACTATTCAAGCTAATACAACAACCCCTCTTCCTGTGTTTATACAGAAATTATTGATGATTTTCCCCTTATAGCTCAGAGATCTAGGAAGGAAGGTAAATAAGGTAATCCTGATTGCATTAAGGATCCTTAGCATTAGATTTTGTGCAAGGCTTTGCACTCTGTTAAAAAAGAACATGGATAAAAAATTAAGTTGTGCTCTACAAGAGGTGTATAGAAGCAGCAGTGAGCTGCTAGGGCAGTTCCTTCAAGTGTCCTGTAATACATAGTTGCATATTTTTTCAGCCTGGGCATTGTCTCCTTCCTGGATTCAAAGTGGCTTTGCAACCTCTCTTTGGTGTTCTTGCTTGCTAGCGAGGTCAGGATTTCTGACATCTAGAGGGGTAGTAGGTTGTGGTTTTTATTGAATCAGAAATATGCTTCTTGCAGTTATGCTCTTTCCATTGTTCCATTAATTTAGGTGCCCACTTACTTTAATCTGGTGTAACTGTCCCACTTCCAGCCTCAGCTGTTATTTTTACATGAGATTGAGAATGGAAGGGTGTTGGTACCTCTTCTGATTGTCACTGCAGATTTCATATATGTTACTTTGTCAAAAAGAGATTGAATAATTTCACAGGTACCCTCTCAAAAGTTTTAATTGGTGCCAATGTCTGTTAAAATAGTTGAAGTCAGGGCCCTGGAGTGTCCCCTGATATGTGACTTGATAAGACAGCAAGACTAACAAGAGCTATTTCTGTGACAATGATATACTTGCTGTCAACTCTTCACACATTTATCAGGGAGATGCTTTCAGCAAGAGATGTAACTTATCTATTGTAACCGATTACACCTTTAAAAATAATTAGCAGGTAAAGTTTTCCCTGGTTTTCAATGAGAATCTTTATGTCCAGCTCCTATGAGGTTTTGCATCTCCTGCTGACCTAAAGGGATACTGTAGAAGTTACTCCCTACAGAGAGGTTCTTATATTTCACAACCGTACTGCTGATTTCTGATTGATGTGAAAAAATACCTCTTGATGTCCTTGATCTGCACATCAGCCTCCTGCTCTGCTAAATAATGATGTGCAGTCCAGCTTTTCTGATTTCCCAGAGTTTGCCTTCACTTCTGTGTTGCTGTGAATGAGGAACTATTGTTCCTGAAATAAGAAATAGAATGGGAAATAAGATTACAGCCCCTTATGCTGCTTAAAATGCTGAATTTGTAAAATCTGCACCTCTCTGGAAGAGAATATAAACCTGAGATTGTAGGGGAAGGGCAGGAAAAAAACCATCTTTACCCATAATTTTACAATACTCTGCTTACTTTAAATGCATTTTTATGTCTTGCCCTACTTATTTCCTCGTCTGATTCTCTCTGCCTGTTGTGGCAAAGAATATCAAGATTTGCTGGCTACAGCTCTGAAGAACAAGAGACAAACTCTTGAGTTTTGGTACTTAGTTATTTTGGAATAGTACCAAGTATGGACAGAAGTAGTAGTAGAAATTACCAGCATTTATAAGAGGATGAGAATTTGTACATAATCCAAAATGGGATTTAACTGTTTAAATTTTTAATTTTTTTTTGTAAATAAGGTAGAGTGAATGTACTGTCTAATAGTAAGTAGTTTCTGGTCCAGATATTCAAGCAAAATTAAAACCTGTCTACTCAAAAAAAGAAATCAGGCTTTTAAAAAGCCCCATTATTTTCACAACCTGGTCAGGTAAGAAAGTCAGGTGTTTTCTTTAAGAATAGTTTTGTCATAGTATCTTTGAGAAACCTACCCAATTTGTGATTATTTTAGTTATTCACATACAAAGTGCATTACTTAGATGTACATTTAAAATTAGGCCTTGAGCCAAACCAAGCTTTTACTTTATCCATACATCATCTATATCACTTCTAGAAATTTTTCTGTTGCAATAAACTTCACCATGTCACCTTCCTACCTTCCTGACATCAACTTGGAATTGCTAGAATTTCTTTAAGGGCACAAATACTGGGTTTTAAAACAAGGTCTTCACATCCCTATGTGCATTTATTTTCATGTAATATGTGAGGAAGTAAAATGATAAAAATTTGTGGGTAATTGTAACTTTTGAGAAGAATCCTTCTAAAAGTAAGTTTTAAACATGAACATTTTGACTATTGTGTTCATTTCTGCATGTTTGATTCAGGTGGAGGTTATGATGTTTTATAAACACATTTGCAGACACTTACGACACACCTGACATTTTAGACCTTCACTGTAGTGTTTATCAAATTCTTTCATTCTAACATTTGGCTCTTAAAATCCACTAATTTAAAAATACTTAGATATGAAAATTCAAATGTCCCAGATGACTTTAAAATGCATTAAGAAAACCCTTAGCAGAAAATGTTGTATGAATTGTCTAGAAAATGACACTACTGTGGTTGTAATAACACAACTTAATAAGTATGCCTTTGGAAGCAGCCAGTTCTGCTGCTGGAGAGGGAAGAGCAAAAAAAACCAGCAAATGTGAGCTGGTTTTGAAGACAAAAGTGTTTTGATAGAAAATTCTGGTGGCTCCAGGATGATAAATGATTTCAGTCTCTCCTGATGTATGCTTATCTCTAGTCCTACAGAAAAATCTTGACTCTAGGAACAAGCAGGGAAAGCTCAGTGTTTGAAGGAAGGGCCAGGAGTAGCTGAATGTTGATTTGCTGTGCTTGTTAAGCACTTCTGATATGCTTGCCCTAAAGCTAAAGCAAACTTCCACTGACACTAATGGTATTTGGTCAGCAACAGTCTGCAAGATAAAAGGTGCTGAGTACAAGAGTTGTTTGCTGTTATTTAAATCGGTTCCTGGCGTTGGGCAGACCTGGGACTTTAACAGGGCTCCTGTGCAAACAGCATAATTAAAGCCATTAGCATCTCTCAGAGGCGGAAGTACCTAATTTTTCAGAAAATGGAAAATTGTCATGAATGTATTTCATAACAAATGAGATCATTTTTTAATTGGATCTACATGTTACCAGAGAGTGAGATGAATTTTTCAGGAATACCTTGTAAAATAACAGAAAGAAAAAAGAAACCTCAGTTTTCTCTCTGTGGGAATCATTTGGATTTTTACAAGTTTGTATCTCTGCATGCTCAGTGTTCAGTGTGTTTTGACTCTAAGTGTGTTATAGATAGAATTAGTGACTTGCAGAAGAATGTGGGAGAATTTTTTCTTAAACTTGGTGCATGCAGCTCAGGAACTGGTTTCAGTGACAGCCAGTTGTTTTGCTCTTCTTGACTTGTTTATATATTTTAATAAACAAATTTAATATTATCAGATGTCTTAAAATGTAACTGACAGTACTTCAAGAACATAGACTTGTTCCTTTGTCATAAACTTGGCTTGTCGTTTGGGATTACTAGAGTATGAAACAACACTGAAATGTGAGAGCAGAATGATTAAGTTTTCTCCTGTGCCAAGCAACAATATTGTTGTTGTTTTCTGATATGTATACAACTCCTGCAGCATTTTATTCTGTCAAGGTTTTTGAAAAGTACAACATTTTGAAAATACTTGTTCCCCGACAAATGAAAACATTTAAGAATATTTGTTTATATAAGCTCTGGAGGAAATGTTTGTTCTAAAGCAGCCCTGCTGCTGCTTGTTCTCTTCTGTGAAAAGAGCTGTGATACTTTTAAGATTTCTCTCTGGTAAACTAAAATCATCTTTAAAAGCCGCAGATGTATAATTGATATTCTTGGATAAGTAACTATGACTGTCCTCTTCGATAATAGAGTGATTGACAAAGTGGTCATTGCTCTTTTTACTTGATGTAAGCCAAGAAAGCAGCCAAGGAAAGTGCCCAAGGGACTTTCAGAACTGCTGGTGGCATAAATAGAATCTCAGGATAGAACCTCAGTAAACCTAATTAAAATCATTTTCTGGAAGCAAGATTCTGCTACCTGCTCAGACTTTTAGCAAGGCTTTTGAAGCATTGCTAACATTTTCAGATTTCCCTCCCTTGCCTGTGGAGAAGGACACTTGTGATTTGCATCCTTTTGTTTCAGTATTGCTCGCAGCTGTGCCCTGAACAATTACCTTTGGTAGGTGTTTAAACTGCTGCAGCAGCCCCAGCCTCGCACTCAGCAAGGAAGGAAGGAAGGCAGGGAGGCTGAGAAGGTGAATCCCAGCACACCAAGAGCACCTTCTTAAAGAAACTGATCTGAGTTAAAGCAGAAACCTCTGACATTTTGTCCTTGTTCATGGAGGTGCTACTTTGCTCTGGAGTGCAATGAAATCGAGCTTCCATTGCACAGCCTGTTACATCCTCTTAGTGTCCCACACCGTTATCTGGAAAATCACAGGAAAAGGCAGCGGTTTGGGAAGAGTACAGCTGTCAGTCAAAATCCTTTTCTCTGATCCATTCCATGATTAGGAACTGAGCATGAAGGAGAGAAATGCAGTCAGTAGAAAAGGCCTTGTGTGACTCTCGTGCTCTGTGCAGGGCTGGTACTAAGCTCTGGGAGCAGTATCCTGCTGCTGGGGCAATGCCTTGGCACAAGGTTTGGAAGCCCACACTGCAGAGTAGTCTATGAATTTTTCTTAGAGGAATCAAAGCAGGTTTCCAAAGACTTCTGCTTGGGCTTTAGCTGGGCCTACACAAAACATTTTGGCTTTGACAGAACAGCCTTTCCTGAAAGCAACATTATTGATTCTGTTCTTTGGTCACCACAACCACACCATGCAGTGCCCCAGGCTGGGGCAGAGTGGCTGGGAAGCTGCCCAGTGGAAAAGGACCTGGAGGTGCTGGTGAAGAGTGGGTGAACAAGAGCCAGGTGTGCCCAGGAGGGCAAGAAGGCCAAGGGCATCCTGGCCTGGATCAGGAATAGTGTGGCAGCAAGATCTGGGAAGAGATTGTCCTCCTGTACTGGGCACTGGTGAGGCCACACCTCGAGTGCTGTGTGATCCCTCACTCCGAGGAATCATTGAGGCTCTGGAGCATGCCCAGAGAAGGACAATGAAGCAAGGGAAGTATCTGGAGCACAAGTCTGCTGAGGAGCAGCTGAGGGAGTTGGGGGCTCAGCCTGGAGAAAAGGAGGCTCAGGGGAGACCTTATCACTCTCTACCAGAGAGTGTAACCCGGGGGGGTTGGCATCTTATCCCAAGTACAAAACTTCAGGATGAGAGGAAATCACAATCTCAAGCTGTACCAGGGAGGCTTACTGTGGATATTAGGAAAAAATTCTTCACTGGAGGAGTTGCTGAGCACTGGAACAGGCTGCCCAGGGAAGTAGGTGTTTTGCCATCCCTGGAGTTATTAAAAAACATGTAGATATGGTGTTTAAGGACAGGGTTTATTGATGGATTTGGCAGTGTTAGGCTTATGCTTTGACTTGATGCTCAAAAAGGTCTTTTTCTGACCTAAATTAATTCAATGGTTATGACTGAGTTCTGAGTTCATGTTATGATTGGGTCAGATGAGATAATTTTTTGCTTCTTTTCAGTGCAGGAGCTGCTTTCACAGAAGACTTGCTTTTGATTGTGCTGAAGAAACCTTCAACAAACGTCTGCAGAAGAATTTTGCCAAACTTTATCAGCACCTGGACACAGTAATTGCCATCTACAAAGTCTGTTATTTTCTGTTCACCAACTAGATTCTGTACTTCTCTCCTGTTTTCTTCCTTTACACAGATTATTCCACTTCTTTTGCCCATTCTTTACTACCATTTCTCTCCCTCTCTGCCCAAACACTTCTTTTTCATAGCAGGCCAATATTTTCTGCTGCTTCTGCTTCTGCCTAGTGGAGGAATTCCCAGACTGCTCCTCTGACATGAGATATTCCATCGATGAGCCTCTGAACCTCAAATATTTAAGTGTTTACAGCACTGTCTTTCCAGGCATGACACAAAGTATTTCCAGGCCAAAACGGAGTGTACACAACCATCCTTCATCTCACCTGGTACAAGACAGGCACTCCAAATCAGCTTCCACTTCCCCAGTGGCAAAAAAAAAATTGGTAGAATGAAGCAACTCTGTGGATCCACAGGCCCTCAGACGTGGGGATGGTGCAGTCCAGCTCTCCTCTGTGATGGTGGACAGGGCATGGACACATCACTCCACCTTCAGTTTTTCATTACCCACGCCAGATCCTTTATTCTTCAAAGATTTTCAAGGGGAAAACAAGTCTTTTAGAGAAGGTGTGTATTTCCTTTCCCTTCATATCCTCTTCCCCAGTCACAGGCACTCTCCAGCTGAGTTGTGCAGCTCTGCCCTGTTCCACTTGATGCAAACAAACCTGCCTGCTTCAGCTCGCCTTTAGAGCTGCTGTCCTTAAAAGCACTTTAATTAAAGATCATCCTCTTTCTCCCTTCTGCTGTGTTCTGTTACCTCACCAGTTTCCATGAGCACTTACTGGGGGGGTCACTCCTGCTTTAAGTGGTGTTTTTGCATTTGTTTGTTTTCCCTCTCAGTGCCTCAGTGTGCTTTTGTGCTGTTTTTCTCGTCTTTCCTGCTGAAGTGCTGCAGGATGACATTGCTCTGTGAGTGAAGGTACATAAAAACCATGTTCTTTGGTGTAAGGAAAACATTCTATCTTGCACTTGACTGGAATTACAGGACGTGTCACTTATGAGCCTGACAGATGTTGGTGCCAGAGCTGCCTGGACACTTGGATATTCTCAATATCAAAACAAAATATGGTCCTGTCTCAATAAGGTGGCTGCAATTTTCAGGACAATCTTTCACAAAGACCCTGAAATTCTCAAGTAATTTAGCAAGAGAAATTTTGGGTTGAAAAAGAGAAGGCAGTCACATTTTCTTGCTCTGCTGGGGATAATGCCAAGGAGATGGTGTTAAAGCAACTATCTGGTAATAAAAGTAAACATTATGAAAAAATAGATTTCAATGAATGCACTTCCTGCAGATTGAGGATGTCTGTGCTCCTACTCTTAGAAATTCCCTTGATGAAGGCAAGGCTGTGTAGTGAGTAGGTACTCACCAATTGTAAGCTGTTTGTTTTTTTTGAAATTTTTCTTTGTGGCTGGAGTTCTGTCCACTGTTGTATTGTCAATAATTCTATTGCTCAGTTGGTAGGTTGCCTCTTTTTCTTTCAAAAATAAGGGTAAAGACTTTCTCCCAGCATCAAAAGGACAGAGCTGGCTTTAGAGATGCTCACAGTGTTCACTTGGTTTGATTGTGGGCCAAATTTTTCAATACTCTTTTCCATCAGCAGTAGTGGTTCTTAGCCACAAAGTGTGGTGGAACAAAGCACTAGCTTGGTTTGTTTAGAGTTTTTTGTTGGTTTTTTGTTTGTTTGTTTTGTTTGTTTTTGTTGGTTTGGTTCGGTTGTTTATAAATGTCAATAAAAATTATTTAAAAGTCTTCAATATTAGAGTTTTTTAGGAAAAGGTCTATCTTTACACATATAAAGAAGCAAACCAGAACTTTATTTTTGTAGAATTTGTCCTGAGCTGCTTGGTGTTAACTGAAGCAAGCCACTGAGCATATATAAATTATCTATCACACCCTAATTTAAGCTAGTTCTGACCTGTGGTCTTCACATATCTATCCACAGTCTCCTGCTGTTTATTCTACTCCTTTTAACCCCACAAGATGTTGTTCTGTCAGTTTAACTCTGCCTCCAACATGTGATTGAGCTCAAAACCCAAAACAAATTCAGGCATTCAGTTTTGAAAATCTTTATTAAAGGAGGCAAACACACTGCAAATTATTTCAGAATTATACTAGAAGTTACACTATACATAGTTGTGCAACTTAAGAATATTAGTATTCTGTAAAGCCCCAAATGCTCCTATAAATTGGGAAGATTTTCATCTTGAACTCTTTCTCTTCCCTGGAAAACTAAAGTTCTCTCCAGTTTTTGTACATTCCTAATTATGAGGAGAGGAGTTGAGGAAAATTACATCAAAACCAGGAGTAATCTCCTTATTTTTTACCAAACAGATGCTGACTCTGACTTCTGAGAGCTTCAATGAATATTTTTTTCCTGCCATTCTTCCATGGCCCATTTTGCAGGGTGAGCCCTCAGAGCTGGTTTCCAAATTCTGCGCTGGGACATGAACTAGACAGGCAGTGGGTAGGCAGCTAAGGAGAAATCTATTTTTGGTATTAAGTAAGTTGTCAAGAGAAAAATAGAGTCATGTGGGCTACTGGATTGTGCTCAGTGCCACAGCTGCTGGGTTTGTTTGGCAGTTGTACTCATCTGCAGCAGAACAGGCGTCACCTTAATCAAATGACTGCAGGATTCTGTCTGCCACAAAGGGGAAGCCTGCAGAGCTTCCTCCTTCATCAGATTTAAAGCCCAGAGATAAAGACAACCCAAAAGAGAAAAATCCAAGAGATCGTCAGCTCTATGTTTTGTAGCAGAAAAGCCTGCTGCTCTGCCAGAAGAGAAATGATTTTCACTTCAGCAGACTCCAATATTCAAGAGTGGAGAAAGGGAAGACATCAAAGTTGCATGTAGCTGGCTGTGTCTCATGCTGCTTTCTCCGTATTTCTCACTGAAATTATTCCTGGGTGCTGCTGGGTTGGACAGAAGATCTGTAAAAGAAGCAAATTTTGAGGGCTTCATATTGTCAAAAGTGCTTTTCGCATTAACAACTGGAAGAAAAAAGGTTTTGGCTGACCACATATTCATTTCGTATCCTTTTGGAAGGCTATTTTTTAATACATTCCGTGCTACCCCCCTCTGATAACCTGATTTAACTTTGCAAAAGGCAAAATAAATGTTAGTTAATCTCTTAATCTCTTAGTTGTCTTATAGCAACACAGAATGAATATTTTACTGGACAAGTGGGGGAAGGAGGTGCCTTCTTTCTTAAATCTTCAAGGCTTTGGGGCAAAGGTCTGTGCTGCTGTGGCTGCAGTTTCCATCAGCAGGATCAGGAGGCCACCTCTGAACTGGAGGCTTGCCCAGAGTAGGTGAAGGCAGTGTGGGCTGCCCTCTCCTTTCCTGCTTACTCCCAAGGAACTGAGGTTTAGTCCCGGCTGGACCTGAGCCTCAGTGAGAGTGGATGGAACAAAGGCTGCCTGCTGAACATGGGCTGGACCAGGGAGCAGAAGGCAGCGGGGGCCACCTTTCCTGTTCAGGCAAAGAGATTTCTGGGTCTCACATGAAGAAGATTCTCCAACAAAGGTGAAAACAGGACCTGCAGCTTCTGTGAGAGTGAGGGAAAGGTGCCTCACAGGCAGTTTTTAGCATGTAGGTCACGAACCCTCTGTGTGTTAAATAACTAATTCACCAAGCTGAGTCACCTCTCTTTCCATTCCTCACTCTTCTGCACTGCTTAGGTTGCTTTTGTCATCCTTTGTTTTTCTTGTCTACCTCTATGAACAATAGGGGGAGAAAACACCCTTCTGTCTCCAAAACTTGGGGATTCCTCTCTGTTGAGTGAAAAGGACAGTTGACAGTGTTGTAAGCATTTCATCAACCCAGGACAAAAATGCTACTGGACATTTTACTGGAGTAACACCGAGAACAGGAGCATTCACAGTTCACAGTTCCCATCTTGCACTAGTCATGATTTTTAAAGCTTTTGCATTTTTGAGACTCCTTTGGTCCCTTTATTCCATTGACCATCAATGTGAGTAAAGGAATAATTCTAGTTATTACTGTGTTGATTTAAGCTGGCAGCCTGGCCAGTAGGACACTCTTTAGTATCTTGATAGTAAACATGACATTCTGTCCTAAGTAGTGCTGAAGTGTTTCTGTTTGCTGTGACTTCTGTAGAAAGCAGGGACCTTCAGAGAACATAAAAAAACCTGGATTAGCCCCACTCTGAATTAAATTTAATTACAAGGTAGTCTTCATTTCTAGGTGTTAATGGAATATATGTTCAATACAAAATATATCCTGTTTTCACTTCAGTGAAGGGGTTGAGACACAAAATAAACAATGTGTTATTTCAGTTAGAGATTCTGGCTAACAGAAATACAGTTAAGTGCAGCTAAAATCCACAAAAGATATCGTGTCTGTGAGAGAAAGTTTTATAGATGAAAAGAAATTGATATCAAACTTGTGAGATTGTCTGATTGAAAACAGAAGTAAATTATTAGTTATTACATAGCTAATAAATAGTTATATTAACATATTTTCAAATAAGAAATGTTTTCAAAATTGAAGCCTAATATCTAATATTGATATTACATAAGCAATATTAAAGTTGCAATAATTAATATGAAACATAAACTACTTTAATTTGCACTTTTCACTTAAGCAACTATGAAAGAGGTATGGAAATAATTTGGACAGTTGCTGACCCAACATAGATAAAGTTAGTAGAATTTCATGAAGTATTAAAAGAGGCAACATTAGTAATAGGACTCTGCTTTTTCATGTGCAGAATATTTTTCTCTGTAAGAGACACGACTGCTCAAAATTCTGAACTATGGCTCTCAGGAGGAATGCTCCTGTCACTGGAGGAAAAATGTATATTGAAAAGTGACAGATGTCAGCTGATAATAATTATGGCAGCTTAAATATTTATAAATTTGTGTGTTATTGTAAAATGTATTTCTTCATATGAAAGATTGTGTTGTTAGAAATGATATTCCAGACAAGGCTGTGTGTTATAATTTATGGCTTTGAGTTTAGAAAAGTTGTTTTCACTGTCTTGAGTTATTTCAAGGATTACAAAACTATAGGAAGTTAAATTCTTATTTGAGGTTCAGGAACATACATCAAACATCTCATCTAAAAAGATTCATTTCTATTTTTTTGTTCTTAGTCTTTTACAGTTTGTTTTACAATAACTTTGCTTTTCCATTTCAATATTGTACTTTGTACTTTTGCAGTGAGCAACAGCTGCAGTTCTTCCATTATTTGTCTCTTTGACTATTTTTTGTCTTCTATTCAATGCTCTGCGTGTATGGGGAAGCAGCAGCCCTATATAAAATATTCCCAAAGCCAACAACAGAGGGCTGAGACTGAGGCTGTGCCAGTGTGGAACAACAGAGGGAAGAGTTTGCCTTGTGTGCTCCCCTTCACGTCCAGCACTGCCTTTGGAAAAGCAGGACCAAGCCTGGTACGCAAAACACAGCTCAGCCTTCAGCCAAAGGGCTCGGGGCTGCTGCCTGCTCCTCCTGTGCTGCCTGAGGTACAGCTAGTGCTAAATGATTCAGTGCTGTTCCCACAGCATCCCCGGAGCACCAGCCCCTGCACAGTGCTGCCTGGGGCAGCTCGGGAAGGCAATCCCCTCAGCGCTGGGCAGCTGCCACAGGGCGTCCGGGGCTGCAAGGTGGGTGTCCTCATGCTGCTTAGGGGGAACGCTCTGCTAGCTAGAGTCCCAGCAGCCTCAGGTGTGAAATTCCAAACAGAGGATGAAGATTTAAAGGATTTTAGTTTTTTGTTGTTGCTGTTTACTTTTTTTTCAAATGGCTTGTGTTAAATGTTGCTCATTAAGCTAAATCCCCCCCTTAAGAAGAAGTTATCTGTTTAAATTTGGTAGAGATTTGCACTAAGAAATCATTTGCCACTGGAGATAGAAAACTTAGTTCAAACCCAGTGATTATATTTCTTCTCACAAGTAAATCTCAAAATCTTGATTCAGAACATTAGAGTTTTTTACTCTCTCCTTCAATTCTGTTGTGGGCTCATTAATTTTAGGCAGCTGAAATAACTCTATGATCCTGTGTACTCAGACACAGCAATAAACTAAAGACAAATCTCTAGCAATGTTCTCAAAATAGAAGAGTAAACTAATTTTATTATTTTCATTTAAAATTCTTCAATTTTTTAAAAAATTTGAAAGAGGGGAGGTAACAGAAAATGATGTTGTGTAAATAATTTGTGAAGAGCCTACAGTTATGGGCTTCTGGATTTTGCACAGTAATGGACCACTGCTTTAATTTTTATTGTGTGGGCAGAGATGGATGAATGAGCTTGGAAGTCTTTTCCTCTCTGGAAATGGAGTTTTTCCCCCTGTCACATGTAATAACAGATGTTCTCATAGTTAATATGAGAACAAGGAAATTAACGCTGTGATCATTACAGAGATGTTATCAAAATAAGGGAGTTTATCAAAGTTGTTTTTAAATATTGTAGTTGGATTGTGTTTTTCTCCAGGTATCCGTATTTTTCTTTAGCTAAACTCCACCCTCAGAGATGCAGTTTGTTGCTTCATTCCCTGGTCTGTTACCCAGATGCAATGAGTATGAAAAGCTGGTGGCTGTGTGCATTTCCATGCACACAAATCAAGGCTTTTACAAGGCTGTTTTTCTGCAGCACCTCGACAGTCCCATGCGAGAGCAAAGCTTGTGGAGCTTGGTCCTTTCAACAAACAGTGTGAGGCTGCCCCAGTACAGGTTTAAATAAAACCTTGCAGGAGAGACCTGGGAAAAACAGCTGCAATGATTTGCTGCAGGTAAAGGTCATGGCCAGAATTAGAACACAGCATGTTACAGGAACACCCAAAATGAGATTTTCCTGCCTGCGAGCTCACCATGCTTTAGTGGGGCACGGTGCTCTGGAGTTTTATTTCTGGAGTTTTATTTCTCCAGTTATCCCTCCAGAGAAAAAACAACACGGGAAACTGTATTTATGAATAAGGCAGTTATTCTAAAGGACTGCCATAAATTGTCATCTTAATTTTATTTCATGTTTAACACTGTTGCATTCTTTTCCAACTGTTTGTTTTTCTGTTCACTTTCTGAACAAACCAGAGGTGCAGGGTAAAGACAAGCAAGAGTGGGTAAAGTAATCAGTAATCCAAAGAACAAACCCAGCCAATGTGAGATGAAAATGTAAATCTAAATCATAATTTTACAGGTAAACAGTTTTGTGATACATTTCATGTCACAGCCTTAGGCTTCAGCATTAACTCCTGTTCTTTTAATTCTTGGGGATTTTTTTCCTTCCCTTCTGACTCCCAAACTAATTTTCCACTGAACGGAAGTTGTTCAGCCTTATCCAGATGATAGAAATCAAGACTAACATGGGGGAGAAATTCTTCCAGGTTTCATTATTCTGGATTGTAAACACTTAAAAATAATTAGCATCCCAAAATGAAGCTGATATTTTTTCAAATATTTGAAAAAAAATACTTGTCCTAATCTCTGGGACAACACTACCTTTTGTTTTTTACTGCAAAGCCTATTTTGGACATTTTTCTTCTATGTTTTTTGTGTCCTTTGTGGATATTTTTCTGTGAAGCAGTTATCTACTCTCTTGGGAGACTTTTAAAATATAAATAAAGGGAATCCACAAATATCCCTCCTGCCCACCACCCCTCTATTATGTTGAGCCATGGAAAAATTTTGCTTGGAGTGGAGTCTTCAATGAAGTATTTCTACCCTATTCCTGTTAGTGAAGGGTAAAGAGCTGCTTTGTGTCACACTTCTGTCTTGCCTTCGTCTTCCAGGGCAAGACAGAAGTTACAGCTATGCACAGTGAACAGCAATATGATGAGAGTAATTCAGAAGTTATTAAATAAGATCTTTGTACTTGCCAATTCATGCCCACAATTCCAAACAAGGAAATGTTTTGGTCTACCTGAAAAGTTGAAATGGAGTTATTGTGCTAATTGTATAACATCTAATTCTTGCAGTGAAGAAAATTTTCCTGTTCTGTGTGGAAATCTTCATTTCTTGTAAATGAATAATTTAGATATGTCTGCTGAAGGTACTCATCCTAAATCCACCCTGAAGCAGTTTAGGGTTTTTTTAATTCTCACCCCTACCCCCCTCCAAAATATGAGGAATTAGGAAATGCTTCTTTTCCTTTATCAAAGCCTTTTTTGTAACACATGAATGAATTCTCTAATAAAACCTGAGTACCAGGAGAATCCTACTGTAAAACGAATTTAAAGTCTATTTTAGGTTGAATTCTGAGTGGGTTTTTTAATGTATTCATTCTAGTTTTGATTTAAGATGTGATCTTGTATGTTTACATCCTGCAGTTCATTAGCTTCCCTCCTTCACTGCCGCTGATAATTTGATAGCAGAATAGCCTTACCTGTGGCATGCTAAAGGATGTAAGTGCCTGTTGTGTCAGCAGCACAGCAGTCCTTAGGCCACACACAGCTGTTCCCTCTGCCCTCAGCTGTTAAGACCTCATTTTCTGCCTGTTCATGGAGGTGTTAAATTTGTTCTTCCTTAAGCATACAGAAAAATGAGGCTGTGACACATTTATGTGGTGGGGAATGAACAGGTCAGAAAAGCTCAAGAGCCGATGGAGTACGAATAGAGGCAGTCAGGGAAGAAGATCTGAGTTTGTCTGGAGGAGGTGAGGAGGAGCACATCAATAAAAACTCCCATTCTGGAACTGGAAAGGTTTACTATGAAAAATATGCTGTCCTAAAAGTGGAGAACTCAAAGAATGAGGATGGGCACCTCTTGAGCCTTTTTCTGAGACACTGATGGTATTTTGAGGCCATTACCCATGTAAATGGGTGTGACTGCAATTTTTGTTTGCTTCTTAATTAAGGAAGCACATTTTGTTTGCAGCAGCTTAAATGAACAGTTAACCATAGATCCTTTTAGTAGAATGCAGAAAACTGCATGCAGTGATCAGCAGTCTTTTTCTTATTAGTACATGTTTTAAAAGTTTATGTCAAAATCTCCTGGGTTTTTTTGGTATGGTTACACAGTACAGAGGGGTTCCAATTTTGCTGGGATTTTTTCATTGGAATTACAGCTGCAGTGGTGGAATCCCTCCAGTCCAGTAAAGTTGTGTAAAATCTATGTCCTTAAACATATGGAAAATCCAAACCACATTATATTTTCTGTTTCGATACAAATTCATGGCTGTATTTGAAAGTTATTTTCTTTATTCCTGTCCCCTCCACCCCTGGGACAGAAGTAAGAAAAGGGAGAAAAGAAAAAAACCCCAAAACAGGCAATCATGACAGAGATTTAATATCAGCCCTTCTGCTTCTGGAATAACAATCCAATGTCTTTAGCATTATTTCAATGCAATACCAGCCTAAAGTTTATTTCCAAGTGTTCTGTTTTGTGGTAAAGCAAATTAGACCTAACCACCTAATTTTAATTCATCAGCCTACAAAGGTAAAAAAGTCACTCAGAGAAATGTCCCCACACCCCAAGGTTCATGACACTTGTATTTATTACTTTAAACCAATTTTAGCTGAAGGGAAAATGTAAGTGATGCTCCATGATAAATGTTACTGTGCTACAGGAAGGCACAGAATGATCAACTGTTTTTATTTACATCTATTAATAGAACATGCCACGCTAAATACTTTAACATATGCTGTTTCATTAGGGAGACAACATGAGTGTATACATACAGTTATCAGGAAATTGTTTAGGACAAATGTAACTGATCAAAGATTTGGCAATGCTCCATGACTTCCTCTTCAGTAAGTTTTCTCCAATTTTTATTGTTTTTATTGAGTGTTTTCTTTTTTCTTCCTTTTTTTTTTGTATGTTTGTTGATATGCACAGCCTTTCCTAATTTCTGGAACTTAGAGTAAAAATTCTTTTGGCATCTCACAATGTCTTATTCAGTAAAATTATTTTCAGTGTATGACAACAGCTTCCATAAATAAATTGATAGAAAGGCAAATGAAGCACGAGCCATGTGATCCAACACAGCAATTACAAGGGTAATGGTTGCCTTGATGTGAAGTAGCAGAATTCCGAATCATTTAATAAAATGAAATTATTAATTTATTAGTCAGTTACATTCAAGTGCTATAAATATGTTAAAATTATGTCAAACTAGATTTTTTCAGTGATATCTCGGTAAGAATGATTACTGCTGCCTGTATATATGTGTGAGCAGAGCTCCTTTCCTTTTGATCTAATCCTGATTTGCTTTTGATGCATTTCCCTGTTAAATACTGGCTGTTTTACACTAGAAGAGCTGCTGTTTCTTGAGATGCAGTGGGCACAACCTGCAGCACTGTTCCCCAACACAGTCTTCTCCAAAGGACCTGCAGTAAGTGGAGCCACTCTCGGTGTTTTCTACAGAAAGAAAAGGATTTGTTTGTTCACAAACAGTAATAGAGTTTTTTCCCACTCTTGCTCAAATATCGTCAAAAGTATTTATCAACAAAATGATGATTGTTTTCTTGTTTGAAGTTTGCTGTGCTGAGGTCAAGCTACCTACAACTGTTGTTTTAGCAGAAGTACAGAATCAATGTCTGTCTCCTCTGTCCCTCACAGCAATGTAAATACTGGCATGTTTGTTCTCCTTCATCATGAACTGCTTTGAGAACTCACTCCATGTGGCACATTGAGCAGAACTTAAAATCCCATTATTGTATTAGGCAGTTTCTTAAGTGACAGTTGTGCACAAGCTTTTATCTGGCAAGGTTTGTTTATCTGCCTGCTGTACTCTCCGGAGCTCTGTAGGCCCTGCCATGTGATGCAAGCATATGACAAGGAAAGCCTGCCTGTATATTTGACATCCAGCTCTGCACCCAAGAATGGCAGGCAATTGCCCTTCTCCCTCCCAGGCTGCCACGGGTGCAGCCATCCCAGGGACTGACCACTGGACTCCTCTGTGCAAACCAGGCAGCCCTTGGCTTTCTGACTGCTGTGTGTGCACCCTTTACACCTCTCCATAATCCATCACAGCCCTTAATCCTGCTCAGATGTGGGAAATGCAAAAGGTGAGAAGGCTCTCAGATGGAGTGAGAAAAACAAGCTTAGAAAACAAGAAATAAAGCAAAGATTTTAGGTTCAGCTGCAACTGCAAAAGACAGAAGGTAGAAGAAGATACAATTATCTAGACAGCAAGGACATGAAAACAAGGGTTAGTGTTTCTAGGTTTGGCTCAGAGAAGTCTTGAAGCTGCAGAAAATATGGTTAGCAAGGTAGTTCAGTTTTAAGTTTAATAATAGAAAATTGTGCATTGTTATTTTAAAGCATACAAGTGAGCATTGTTTGTGTGTACGTGTGCTTTTCACAGATTAGTTAAAGGAGTTGTCTGTGACCCTCAGAAGTATGCTCTTGGCTAAAAAACTCTTAAGAATGTTCATCATCTGTAACAAAGAGATGCTGGGCTGCTGGTCCAGGAGTGAGCTGTGTACTATCTCTTGTGTAACTGAGGCTGATGCCTGAATGAACTAACAGAAAGCTCCTGGAACATCTGCCTGTCCCCCATCCCATTCACAATGTATGCTGACACTCAAACACCTGATGGGTGCTTTGGCAGGGCAGGGACTGTTGTGGTTGCCAGCTTTTCAGGGGAATGGCAAGCCACAAGTAGTGCCAAAGAGCGTTCCTGCCCAGCCCAGGTTGGCCTCTCGTGCTCCCAGCCTTCCCTCTGAAGGCATGGGCCACGGGGCCCTCACTGGCCGGGGAACCACATGGCCAGCTCTGGCATCCTTGCTGTTCACAACAAAGCAGCAGGGAAGGAGATGAGAAGTGGCCTCAGCACAGGGAGCACAGAAATCTTTATTTACGTGATAGCACGCAGGTCCCCAAAGGCAAAGAAAGGTTTGGAGTTTTCAGGGGGACAAGGGGCAGAGGAGTTGGGGTCCCTCAGAGACCAGTAGGAGGAGCCTGAGGGGGTGGCCAGGATTAGCAGGGAAGGGGGGAAAAAGGGGGTGAGGGAACACCATAAAGGACCATGGATCCCAGGCCAGATGTGAGATGTGAGTTGTTCCTGTAGGCAGAACCCACCTCACTGCTTATGGTTTAAATCAAACTTGTTTAAAAACCAAAATGGGAAACTTGACTCAACCCACAGAAGGGCTTTAACATAATTGATATTACTGTGAGTTAAGAAAAATCCAAATTGGCAGCAGTTATTTAAAGTTATTTTTTTGTTGCCACTGTCATCATCAACATTATATGAAGGAAGAAGATGAAATTCTGTATGAATTTGGTTTTTGTGCTCATATCTTACATTTTAAGAGGTGTGTATCCAATATAACCAGTTTCTTATTTTGGATACACTTCTCTGGCAGCACCAACATAGTGGACCTCCTCCTGGGATATATTTTTCTGGTGGTTCTGAATAGCACTTGATAAAAGGGGAGAATGAGGGAGATATGTGCATACACGTATATTTGTTAATGTTTTTCCTAAAGGACACTTTCTATAGAAGCTTACCTAACTCTAAGGCACTGGGAAAGAAATGACCAGCATGGTATTCCTGAACATCCTCTGTCAATAATATCCTTCTCACCCACACAAGACCTCTCAGATTCTAGGTTCCTTGAAGCAGAAATTTGGATCCCAGTTTTTAGTGACACCAAATGATTCCAGCAAGCAGCTGGATGTAGGAAAGCCACTGTTTGGAGAACTGCCAGCTCTGACAAAGCAACTCTGTGTTGCTACTTTGCCCGTGAAATTGGCAGAATGCTGAGGTCCAGGTGTAATAAGCAGAACCTTGCTGCAGTCAGCTCATTTCCCTTTGTGGCTGTGACTGTGGGCACAGGGCTCAGACAGCCCTGGGAGGGGTACGGCGTGGCCAGAGAGGCTCACAGGGGCTCTGCCTCATCAGGCAAGGATCCAAGGGTTGAAACATCATGTGTAGCTTTGCACTTGTTGTTTGTGAACTATTATCTCTGTGTGACACCAAAGTAGGAGGATGTGAAACCTCAGCTGGTTTTTATACCATATAGCTGTGAGCAGATGGTGTATGGTATGTATAGGATTCAGAGGAACCTGAGGTTGTGGTTGTCATTTTTTTAATCACTTGGATCAATCTCTTCAGTCTGTCCAAATAAAGGCTTTTCTTCAACTGAGCCTGTTGAATGCAATTTCCATTTTCATTGTGAGCTCTCAGTTATGAGACTTTTCTCATACGTTTACCCCTATGGGGTTTTTTCACTATGTTTGAGGAGATGGCATTTTCTCTCACAGAAAGTTTTATGCCAGGTCTTTATAAAGACTCACAGTTTTAATGTGAAAAATAGCTCCGGATAAAAATCTGTTGTTGATTTATTCCCTTGTCTTGTTTTTGGCTCCTATCTCTGACTAGAGCAAGAGGCTTGCTTGTTCAGTGCAATTTTCTTTGATTTTTTAAAACATACAGAGAAGTGGTGCTGGTATTCTCTAATTTTAATTTTGCTTTTTAATTTTGGGTTGATTATGACCAACATATAAAATGTGTTTTGATTCAATTAAGCTTTCAGTACAATATTTTTTTTTTTAACCCATGAAAAGAAGTCATATTAACAGAATTTCAGACTCGGTAGGGAGTTTAATTATTTTTGTCTTTTTCAGTAATTTATTCACCAATTGGAGCCTTTTTTGCAAAGAATCTTAATTGAAATACTGCCTAATTTCCTAGCTGGAATTCAGAAAATGAAATATGTACCAGGGAAGAGCAGGAGCAACAAAAATGATTGATTTTAGGAAAACACTTGCCAAGTAATGTGATCAAAGGACACATGTTGGAATTTTGATTCTTCCATCAGCCTTAGTTTTATTTGTGGCAGGATGCAGAGGAATGAAAGGGCAAACTGAGCTTCCCAGATTTGCTGAAAATATTTAACAGGTTCTCTCATTTATTTTGTTCCGTGGGTGTCATCTGCAAGCTTCAGGGGGTGCCATGGTGTAGCCATGCCTTTCTCCAGTTTACAGTGGAAGAGATAGAGACAGAAAATGGGAGCAATCTGGGCCCTGTGGTCCTGCTCTCGTTACCACCATCCAGGTGGAGCAGCAGCACTAAACCTCCCTCCCCTCCACACCCAATCTCCCTGCCAGCTTTTGCCTGTTTGGCTGCTCACCCAGGTGGACCACGACAGCCTAACTTAAACACAGGCATACTGGGGCAACAGCACTGAAAGCCTCACTAAATTTGGGATAAATTATGTTTGCTGCTCTCTCCAGCTACAAAAATCCAGTGCTTTCATCATAAAAGGAAACCAGCTGGTCAGGCATGACTTACCCATTCCAGTTCCCAGGCATCACCACACTGGCTGTGGGCACAGGGATGTGGTTTCAGGGACTGAAATCAGGCTGACTTGTTAACAGTTCTCTGGGTCAATCTTTCACAAAGTGCTCCCAAATCTCAGGTAACTCAGTCCTCAGTAACTGAACCTCAGGTAACTCAGTCCTCAGTAACTAAAAGTGAAACACATCAACAAATAGACTTATTGATGTTTTGGTTTTAATAAGGGAATATTAAAAAAGATTTCTCTACGCAATTTTTTTACCATCTCTTTCAGAAAATGATGCCATTTTAAATGCACTGTATGGGATAATATATGATAATCTTGGGGGTGATTGGGAATTCTCTCTTCATTACTTTTACCTATGGGATATGCACCCAGGTGCTTTTATTTGGCCAGGCATTCATTATAAACACACACAATACTTTTTTATTTATTCATTCCGCTGTGCTTTGCCTTTGTTCACTAGTCTGGCAAAGGACTTTCAAGTAATATCCTGATCTGAGGAAGGTGTCAGTCTCTGCAGTAGCTGTTCCTCAAGCACTTCGGTTTGTTAGAATTTTCAGAAGCAAATACTTTTAGTGAGAAAAGTGAATTGATTCTGTATCCTCTTTCTGATACACTCATTTTCTTAACTAGTATTGCCATAGCTGTATTCTCACTGAAATATTACTAGTCCATGCTTGAACCAAGGTCTTTAAAGGTAATCTGGAAAAGGTTTAATTTATTTCTCAGTAGTTTTAATGAATTTATGCAAATCCGAGTGAAAATAAAAAGCTTTTACATATCAGTGTCCTTGCAAGAGGGTACAAAAGCTTCCTTCTGGTATTTAAAATGCAATCAATTTCTCATTGCTGACTGAAGTTCAAGCTCTGTGTCAAGGGGATGACAAATGGACTGAGACATGTTCCTAGCATTCATTTGTGTCACGTTGGTCAAGCTGTGCCTCAGTTCCTGAGGAGCTGAAGGATTGCTCAGCATTTTGTATTTCAAGTATCTCATTCTCTACATCCACTCATTGTGTTCATGGCTCGAGATGATGATGGGGAAAGTGACAAACTCTAAAAATAAACAAATATCTTTAACATCTCATCCTGGGAGTTGCTCTGGTTCTACTGATGCAGTGTGTTCTAAATAAGAGCACGGCTTCTTCTGCCTTAGTTTTATTATCTTGGTGTCCTTAAGAGGAGTGAGCCCGAGGCTGTAGATGCACACCAGGAGAAGATCCAGTTCAGTGCAGTGATCTCCGTGGTCATTTGTGCTCTCGCACACAGCACTTTGTGATAGTCCCAATCCCTATGTCTGTTGCAGAAAAGCTACAAGCTTATACTGCTTCAAACCACATTCCAAGTGGAAAATAACTTTATTTCAACTCTTCTTAGGCCAGTGAGCTTTTAGATCTCTTTTTAAAAAAAATTCTTCCCGAGTTTTCAGTGCCATATGGTGCAGTAATGTTTTTTGACCTGATCTTACCAGAAATCAGCCCAAATATGTCATTGGTGGGGAAGAAGAAATTCATTAAATGCTTCTTGAACTTCTGCTTAAGTATTTACATCACTCGTGCAAAATTAATTAAATTTATTTATTTCTGATACATCTTAAAGAATAAGTCTCTGAGATGGAGTAGGGAATATTTGGGTTGCTGGTGGCAGACACAAGATATTGTGGTCTGGAACCCTTCAAGGTGAAAACTCAGTATGTCATGGTAATGATTTTGTAAGGATTGTTGTGTTGTAACTCTGGGTTCTGTCTCCAAAACTCTCTTGGGTGTGGATGACCAAATTGCAGTAAAGTTATGTTGCTATAAATTAGTATTAATTCTTTAATACAACCCAGTATACAAATATTATCCAGCTATAATGCTACTTGGGCAGCAAATTCAATGCTTTGTCCTTCATATTCTTCTCATGTTTGGATAAGGGAGAAATCTAGAAACACATTTGCTGTAGGTCACAATCTGATCTCAGTTATTTTGGCGTTAAACTGGAATAAATCTTGTTTGTACAAACGGAATTACTGAAATTTTTTATTGCTGTGAGTTGAATTTCACCCTGTCTCGAAACAATTCTTGCTAAAGATTGAAAAGCATTAAATAAAATAAGTAGGTCACACAAGTGAGACGATACTGCCCCTTATCTTTAAACAATATTCTAATTTGACTCTAATGCACTGAAAAGAAATGAATACTGTATGTGCTCCCATGTGAGCTGTCAGAAAGATAAAACTGAATATTCTCTAAATCAGCTTTTCCACGGACAACTGCTTCATCATCATTAGTATGTATATTCTTATTAATATCTAGGCCACCCAGTTTTGAGATCCTAGACTGCAGCTTTTCATAATTTACAACTACTATCATTTTCAGCAGGATTGTATGCATGACCTATCACAGAATGAACACTTGATATATCTCTCTGTGTCTTCTCAAAGTGTTATTTTGAAATAAGGGCTAAGAATAAATGCATACATCTGCTGAGGAAGTTGCATTTCTGCACAGTGTGGTGATCCTTGCCAACTGCTCTGCTGTGTGTGAGGACTGGTCACTGGAGGTGTCTGACAATTTGGAATTGAGACACTTTGGCAGATGAGGGCAGACACTGGAACCTTCTACAGCAATATGGAAGAGTTGGGATCTGAGTATAAATAAATTAAAAATTCTGTAAGTCCCCAGGGGTATAAATGAGAGTGGAGCAGAGATAACTGTAGCCAGGCTTGCAGGCTGAGGCTGGGGAGCCAGTATAGAGGTGACTGCTGTAAATGCCAGGGACCTATGCAAAGACTAATACAGCAATATATAAAATACAGGGCTGGTCTGAGTGACTGTCTGCAGTGACAGCCACTGGGAATGGGGCATTCAGCTCATTCAGTGCCAGGTGGAATTTGAGATAGAAGTTTCTGGGGTGGGATTGGCTGCTGAAATTTTCATTGTGTTCAAAATCTCAAGGGATTCCTTTTATTCCACAAATTTCTATCAGACATTTTCCAGAATAATAAGAATTGCTAGTTGTTGGCCTCAATAATCCCATTATTATCTATAACTGTCAAGGAAAGCAGGAGATAGGGTGGGGGTAAATGGAAATCAGCTGAGCAGTAACAGTAAATGCTGCTTATTAAGAAGCACTTTCTGTAGTGGCATCTCTGGAGACATCTTGGTGAAGTTTTTGTGGTGAAAGAACTTTTCTGTAAGTGAAATAAAACCAAATGATGCTGTTGCTCAAGCTGGCAGCACATCCCACTTGTGTGTAACTGGGCTTGTTTGTTGGTAAAGCAGAGTAATGTGTCTAAGGAATGCTGAAACCTCTTTGCATTCCTCTGGCTGACGTAAAATGTATGATAATAGAAAAAGTAGGTGATCCTAAGCAGGTTTTAGGGGGAGAAAAAGAAAAAGTTAATCTCTGGTCTTTCAAGTGAGACAAGCCACTACTCTGGAGAAAAGCATGTCAGATTTGAAACTAAAATTACACCTTCCAGCTCTATGTTTTTCACCATTAGACAGTATGCACTTTCTAGGCTAAACTGTTGAAATAATAATGGAAGTATTTTATAGAATATAAAAATTTTATAGTGATTTTTTAAAAATCAGGTTTCATGTAGATGATTATTTCAAACTCTTACATTCCTCACATTTCTTGATACAACCTACTTGAAGGTCTCTTGGTGTCTTTTCTGGTTAGGTGCCATCATCCTGTGTTAAACAGCTTGTTCTAAAGCACAACTCTTCTTAAATAAACATATTGAGCTTCATGGGATGAGTCAAATACACTCATGAGACAGAACGTTCTGTTACTGAGTCACAGCCAAAGAAGACATGAGGATGGTTAATACAAAAATCTTAACTGTTACAATTCTGAAAAACATGAAATAAAGAAGCTGTGACACTGGTTTGAGAAATAATTCTGTTTTCAGCACAGCCTCAACTGTATATGCTGTTCAGGTTATGGGATGGCACAGTCCTTTGGAGCAAGCACTCCCATTTAGGACACAAATCTCATTGTTTTATTCTGAAAGTGACCAGGATCTTTCAGTTTTATTCTTTTCACAGCATTTTGCCCTTTAATCATTTTTCTTCATTGTACAGATATGTTTATGTAGTTACACTGCAAATCTTCAGCCTCAGTATCCCACTTATGTGCACTTTTCCACTGATTTGGTCTCTCCTGGCTGGTGCTGGTTTTAGTGTTTACTTTACACAAAGATGAAAAGATGAATCCATAATTTTTTTTTTCTTTTTTTTCTTTTTTTTTTTTTTTTTCCTTGGTGGCTGCAATTCTCTCCTTTTCTGGTGGTACTTGCACCATTCCCAGGAGCAGGCCAGGAGTCAGTGTCTTGGCTGTGGTAAGAGTGTAAGTGTGGTAAGCTTGTGTGCACACAGCCTGTGAGCCAATTATGGAGTCACATTCTGTCAGTTTAGGGCAGAGCTGCAGCAATGATGGACCTTGTTATAGGTGTGTTCCACAATTTAGCACTTTAGTCAGAAGCACAAGGAGAGCTGGCCTAAGACTCGTACGTTGGTGTGATCTGACAGAGGTTAGAGGGAGCTGTGGAGAAACAGAATTAGATTGAGGACAGCTGTTCTGTTCCTAGCCAGCTCTTCCACCTTCCTTATCAGCCTCAGCAATTTCAAACACTGCTGTCTCGTGAAAAGCCATCAATTTCTTCCTGTGTAAACATTTAGTAGTAGCACTGACATTATTTTTAAAGATACCATCATCAATTTAATTGTGTATATTGTATCTTGGGATAGTCAGACACTACAGCCTCTGAGTTTGCAATCTATTTACAAACTCTGATTTTCTGTGACATATTTTCTCCTGCAAGTCTCGTCTGCTGAAGTAATTTTTTTCCCTAATCATTAAATGTATTGTATGTTCACAGAAAGCAATCATAGAATGTGTCAGCAAGAAAAGAGGAAAATTGTTACAGAAACATCTACTAAGTAAACCAAGCTCAAATGCATTGAATGAGCAGTACTATCAAACACAAAACCAAAATATTTATCAGACATGGAACTGATATAGTTATTGGGTTCCCACCTTAATTACGTGCAATCTGCCTAATTACCTGTGCTTTTCCATGAAATGTGTATTTCCACAGGAGTGTAAATAATGTTCATTCCATTAACACTGGTTAGCACTGAGCCACATCAGCACTGGCAGGTGCTTCTCTGGCACTAAAGAGGCACTTCCTGCACCAGGAGGCTGTTCCAGACCTACATGAGCACTGTCTGCCCACCACCTTGAAGGATGCATTTAAAAGATGGTTTCCAGAGGTACTGGGGATGCAAGTGTTCATGAACTGTGTGTGATTCCTCAGCCAGGGCGTACAGAGCCTCTGCTCAAAGAGAAATGAAGGGTGGAAAAAGTGGGAGTGCAGAGATTGGGTTTGTTCTCCCACTTCTGCTCCCTTCTAGGGAAATGCAGCAGTGTGGAAGGGAGTGTGAAATGAATGTGCTGGGTGGATTTATCCTCTTGGTGGGAACTGATTGCCACGATCCCATTTTTGAAAGGCTGATGCCTTCAGATGAGACTGAAACTGCAAATGGGCTCTTTTCAATTATCCCCTTAGGTAGGTGGGGGCTGAATCTCAATCCAATTACCTTCTCCTTCAACCAGGAGCCCTTTCTTATTCTGAATAGTCCCTGTGGCTTTGGAGAAGTTATTGATGTTGTGATACAGTAGAAAGGCTTGGCTTATTTTGCATGAACTTTACATCACAATGGAAGATTTGGCAGGAGCAGAAACATAATATTATTGTAAAATATAGGTATTTAGTGTAAAATATCTGTTTTGTGAGTGCTTTGCCTAATGATGTCTGAGAATTTTGGAACTCTTACTTTCACTCAAATTTTCCTCTTTCTAGTTAGTTCATATGATGGTAGATGTAGCAAGCATAAAGCCTTCATATGTGATTATTATATTTTGAGTTATGGAATTTACTCCCACTACATTTTCAAGGCATTTTGCAATGCAATATTCTCTAGCTTTTATGGAGGCTAACAAGAGAAATGTGAGTTCTCACAAAACCAACAGTCCCTGCTTTCTCTGATCCACATTTTTTGAGAATACAAATTTTGTGCCTTTTTATTTAAAGGAAAGGGACATGTATTTTCTACATGATTTTTGTGTTCACTTAAAAGTTTTTTCACCAGATCTGTACAGCAAAGGTAATCTACTCTACAAATCAGCAACATAAACATCTTGCAGTGAAAGAGCAGTGAGATTGTGCTGTTGAGAAGTTGGAGTTGCAATTTGCATTTTCAACCAGGAAATGCTCTCTTTGCATTACCCAGATGAGGTTGCAGAGTCCCACACACATTTCCTGGTGTGTTTTCCAAGCTCCCAGTGATGACAGCCCAGGTTTCCTTTGGGGATATCCAAACCTTTTCACCTGCCTTTCTCTCTTTTGTTGATGTTGATTAAAACTTAACTGTCCCCCAACAGCTTTTAAAGTTGCTATTAGATAGGGTTTAAATACCTGTAACTCAGGGTTTAAAACCCTCAATAATCTAAGGATCAGCTGGGAAGGAAGAAATATGGCTTGACCAAGTAAACATGAAAGACTTCCCCAGAAAACACAACAGCAGCACAAATCCAGGAAGCTTTTCTGAAGCTGTTTCCAGAGCAGCAGCTGTGTCCCTCTCTTTTATTCTGATGATCTCCCTGTTTGCAGATTCTGTTCTGCAAAATTCCAGAACTTAAACATTCAGGATAATTGTTTGGAAGCAGAAATTAACTATGACTGTTAATATTTAAATCTTTATTCAAGGAACAAAAAATTGGGGTTCTTCTTCTTGTTAGGGCACCCATCTAGTTAGGGCCCATTCGGTGCATGTGAGAATAGAAAAATGCAGCATTTATTTGCCATTTCTCTGTCTCACTGAATTTCCTAGCAGTGGTACAGCTTAATGTTTTTAGGGTCTGTAAAGATATGTGAGAATACCTGAATAACTTTTAGCCATTGAAAAGTTGATTTGGACTCAGGACCAAGAGTTAAGGTGATATTGACTGTAGTTCTCAAAGCAGGTATAAAAGCATTAGGAAATCATGCATGGAGATGGTTTCCTTGGCTGGAGGCAAGAGGAATATATTATTTTAAGAGAAAAAATATAGAAAACCTAATAAAGTTAAAATCAGATAATGTACAGAGATGACTGCTTTCAATTAAAATTAATGCAGCCTAGAGTATTAACTTATGGCAGAAAAGCTACTAAAAGAGCTTAAAAAACAACCCAAAACCTCACAAAGCTTGGGGCTAGAGGCCTGAAATGACCAATGGGTTTTGAAATGTTATGAGACACAGTTTCCTATGGTACTGATGGATTCAGTAGTTTGGAATCTTATTATAAAAATTGAGGCTCTTTGCTTCAAAGACAATACCATTGTATTCGAAAAGGAAAGCAGTTTCAAGGAAGGCAATACAATAATATTACCATTTTAATATCAACTCTTCAAATTTCTTGGAAATGTTTCCTGCACCACAATGTCCCCCTGCAAGCAGATCTGTTCTGTGGACACGCAGAGACCTTTGCTGAGTCTGTGCAGTTGGTTTTACTGACCCCATTGTCCAGGCATGGAACCTTGCATGGCACTGAGAGTGATACCTTAGGTTTTAACTTTTACATTTTTCCCATCCTGTACTGCTAGTGTAACTCTGAAGTTTCCTGTAGCTCGTTCAGTGCTGTTCTCTCATGCTCATACACACACAACAAAGCCTCTCCAGCTCTCCAAGGACACCCAGACCCTCCTAGGCCCAACAACTGCAAACCACAATCTTGGGGAGAGGGGGGCAAGCTTGGGCAAATTCCATCCTTGGCTGGGTTCTGGTTGGTGAATTGATGCTGATATCAAAGTGGGAAGAGCTCGTGAGCTGTCATTGTCCATTTTGGGATGCAGTGAGGCAGGAGCCTCTGGAGCCCAGAGTGTACCTCTGAAGGCCTTTCAAAGAAACCCCTCCTTTATTCTTTTATTCCTGTCTAGTCTCTGTTTGTAGTAGCCATTTAAGGCATCAAGAGATCACCATGTGAGTTAGAGCAGCAGCACCTCCAGCAAAATCAGGGCATTGCTTTGGTCACCGTAGGCAGACAGCAAATCTGATTACATGTCCCAGACAGAAATAAAAGGAATTCTGCTTGATAACCCTCTAGTCTCTTGAATCTTCCACAAGGTAAAGCTGTTGCTGTTGATTTGGTTAATTTAATGCAATTGTTTAAATTATCATCTCTCTAAATTAGTCACCACCTTTCGAAAAAACAGTCAGAATTTCTGAGTTCTTTTGGTCCAAAATAGGGATAGCAGAAACCATAAAATTCATTAACCAAAACCACACCTACTGAATTTACATGAGAATGTAAATAATTTTTCATTTTCCTGAATGATAATCTGATGCCTAAATGAATAATTATTTGTCCTTTGCCCTTATCATTTAGCACAGCTAGGAAACTGCATTATTGATGAGGAGAGATAAGATAATGTAATTGCCCTTAAAAAACAATTAAATCCTTTAGGATATATTCAGTAAGTGATGTTACATAACAAGTGATTTTGAGAATGGAATTTGAGGCTTTTTGCATTAAATTTACCATGCAGCAGCACTTCTTGTGTGGTAGAGCATATTATCAACAAAAACTCTTCGATGGATTGAATTTAACAATTTTATTAGTAGGATGATATATTCTGGATGGCCTAGGGTCAGCTCTTTATAATGAGCAGTGGTGATTAGAATGTATTTTGCATAATTTTCCATTAGTCGTTGATGGTTTCACTTTATACCCTTTTACAATCAAAAACCCAAACTCATTTGGCTGTACAAATGTTCTGTTAGTTTTTACAGACTTACAAAAGTTTGTGGAGAGACTTGCACAATAGGTGTCAGAGTGTTAATTGCTAACAAACCTCCAACAATAGGAGATCCTCAGCTCCTCATGTAAGTTTTTTAATAATAAAATGTTTCTGAGGGAAGCAAATACTTGAGGTTCATGGTGTTTATGTAGAGGTTACAGAGTTAACTTTGATTTTGAGGGTGTGTCTTGACTGTTGTGACAACAGAGTGCTCTCTGTAGAAGAAAGCTACCAGGTAATCTAAGTCTGATATACTGATCATGTAAAAACCACCTTATACTGTTAAACTATACTTTTATACTATTAATCCTTTCACAACCTCCTCAGAAATCAAACGTAACCAGCAATTATGTGAGCCCTGTCAGATCAATGACAGCCTTAGCAGGGTTGGAGCAGCCCTGTCTTAGCAGCATCTACAGAGAGCAAAGCAGGAAAAGTCATTTTCCAAAGCAGAATATCTTCCCTCGGTGTCACAGGGTGCACATGCACAATGTGCTGTGCACAGTTTGGTGAGAGAATCAAAATAAATTGACTGCTAAGAACCATGCATCCCTCATTGATCCACATGAACTGAACTAAGTCCCTTAAGCCACATAAATCAGTGGGATGAGTTGGAAAGAGAAATGGGAGAGAGATTTTGGCCCCGTGAGAAATTTTAGGGCTTGTTTTTCATCGTGTTTCTTCTTGCTGAACCCTCATTTCATATGTTCAGTTTGTAATGATTCTTTTAAAGTTTTGTGCCTTCATTATTGGTACCATTTTTATCTCACTGTCGGTCACCTGTAATTCCTGCTGAATTATCCTCTGTTCTCTGCTGACTGCCACGTTCCACTGCTGTTCTGTGAACACAAGGTACACCTTGAGAATTTGTAATTCACCCGAGTTTATGGGATTTGGTTTAGCCTTATTTTCTTCATAACCTGCAATTTGTTAAAGTGATGGAACTGATTTCTTTCTACTGATTTAAGCATGCATTTTAATTTCCCCAAATGCTTAAATTAAAAAAAAAATAGGTTTTATGGAATGTTCTGCAGAAAATTAAGATTCCCTCATGCACAGAACTCAAGTACATTTTGTTTTTCCAAGGCACAAAAATTAAATGAGAATTTTATATGGAAGTAAATTGACGTATCAAACCTGTTAATTTACTGCTGATTTCATACAAATAAAAAACAGGTTTGGATTTTTCTTTAAGGGGGGATTGGAAAATCTCTGAACAACCATTCTGGCTTGACAGGGAATCTCACAAGAGTAGGTTTGCTACAAATTAAAGAAAATTTCCATTTACCTTGCAAAATGCTCTAAGTCATTATGTTTTGGGATTCAGCCTAATGTTTCTACAAATTAAAATGATGAATTCGTATCAAAGGGAAATAAAAAGGTTAATTGTAATGTGCATTCCTGCTTCTTCTTTTATAACCAATTTATTACAGGGCTACATCTATGTCAGAAGTGAATCTTGAACGTCTCGATATCAGCCTCTGAAAAACTGCAGTCATTGATAAGTCCTACTGTTCATTATAAAAATGAAGAGTTTTTAATTTGAAAAATTGCAAAGAGACTTCCTAGCAGTTATGAAATGAATCTTAATGCTCTTATTGTGGGAATCAGCACCATTGCTTTTGATGCATCTCATTAATAACAAAAAGCCTCATTCCAGTTATTAAAATACTCTTGCACGTTCTGTACTGATCATTTTTTAGTTTTTACAGTTTGTTGCTTGCATTACTCCCCAGTGACATTATATGTGTAGATTGTTCTCCAAGTATGTACAACTGAATAATAATATTAAAAGCTAATAACTTCCTTGGAGTGCACTGCAGAATTAAGAAAGGAAAACAGTTTTAAGCCTTTAATATAATGAAAAATTATATTGGGGCTTTCATGTTGTTTTGCTTATGCTTCAGTTATTGCTTTCATTAAAGTTTTAATTTCCAGAGATATTGCTTTGATAAAATTACATCTTTGCTTAGTATCTGTGTTCACACTGAAAATTATGGGCCTTTTCTGTCATTTATTGCCATCTCTTTTCTGTTTTAATTAGTTTCCCTAATGCATGCAAAAAATAGAGCAAAATTGAATTAAAATACTTCATCTATATAATCAATGAAAAATGTGTGAGAACAGAGATTATAATCTTTAAATTGAAGCACTACAATAAAAGAAGAGCTGGTGAGATCTTTGTTTTTTTTCATAATAGTGCTCTATTTTTTATTGATACAATGAATGCAAGTATTAAAATGCATCTGATGAGGGAAATACTCTTAGAGGTTTTACTGTATTTTAAAGAAGAATCTAATTCTCCAATTACAGTTTTTTTGTAAGACAGTTGTGATTATTATCCTAAGTGATGCAGATGAGATCCCTTAAACCAGGGGAGGTTGGATCAAAACCTCAGTTTGGTGAAGTTCTGGAGACACAGAGTAATTGAAACAAAAGGTGGTGCTGACCAATATATGTGGCATGAGTGAGGTGGAAAGAGTTCAGGCCATCCCAAAAACACCTCAGTAAAATATATCTTTGTATTGTGTGGTATTACTTACAAAGATTAAAGCAATGGACATATCATTTGTGAAGATAATGATAGAGCATCTGGGGAGAATGTCCTCTTTTGGTCTGTTGTCATGATTGATAAATCTCCTGTTCTGATAATATTTCTCCTGAGCAATGAAGCAGCATTTGTGCAGGCACCTGCATGATCCTCAGGGCATATTGCATTGCAGGGACCCTCAGTGTTGGGCTATTTCTGTGCTTATCTTTATGTCACTGTAATTATGGCATTGGCCCAAAACCACACTTGAAGGACTCCACCTGGTTGATATTAAGAGCAAAGTGTATGATACAGATATCTGAAGATTCCTCAATTTCTTCTGAATGAAGGTTAAGATTGTATCAGAAATATAGAAGTGCAGCTGAAGGAGTGAAATAGAGGAGGAACTTTGCATTTGTGAAAGAATGAGTCGGTAAAATTTTATCTGGTAAACACTTTGCAAAGCAGATATGATTTCATTTTTTACCACTTGTGTTCCCAGTGAAAACTGTAATAATTATGGTGCATTAAAGCTTAGTACTTACCCTAGTTTCCTTTTATAAAACCTCACTTTGAATTTCATGATCACACCTGTTCCTTTTTTTGCTGGGAGAAGGGCTGGATTTCTCTGTACAGGCTTTATTGAACGAAAAAAAGACTAATTCTGGGAAGTAAAGAAAGTGAAATGGTGAATTGATCCTTACTGATGTTCTGTCTTAAAGTTTCCCCTGCAGTCATAAAAGTGAGGTGGGGAGATTATCTTGTATGGATATCCATGCTGCATGACTTTGGACAGCAGCAGCTAAATTAAACAGGAACAGCCAGATTTAATCTGGTTATTGTGTGCACAGTGAGAGTGTTTGTGAGAGGAGTGTCTTGTTTGTGAGAGGAGATCTCTTAGGAGCAGGGCTGAATATGCCAGTGCCACGGAAAATTCCAGGTCTCTCTGGTATGCTGGTGGTGACCCTTGGTGCTCTCTGTAGCTCAGGTGGCAGCAGGCTTGCCCTGCTGAAGCTCCCTTGTCTTTGCTGTATTAGACAGACTCCTGCATCCAGGCTCTGTCTGCTCGTAGCTGCTGCCCTGGTGGCACGAGCAGTAGAAGCTGATCTTCCTCTGAGCATGTGTAATCTAAAATCTCCATCTCTGTCTTCATTAGCAACATCCACTTGATCCTGTAGTTATGGTTACAGTGTTGTATTAAATGTAGGAACTAATTTGGTTTGGAAAAACATTCACATCAGTTTATATTATGTTGAAAGACCCAGTGTATGATAAATCACCCTATATTAAAAACTTCTCCCCTTATCAAAAAGAGAAAAACAGTTCAAGCTCTATAGAAGAGTGCTCTCAAATAAATGATTTCAAGGGGAATGTTATTCAAGAGAAATTAAATGTTTGAGTGCTGTGCCTTTGAGATGAATTGAAATTGCTTCATGTGTCAGCTGCTTTATAGAGAAAAGACTCAGATTTCCAAAGGATTCCGAGAGATCAGGACTCTATCTTCCATTTCTAGCTTTTATGCTTCTTTTTAAAACTGGGTCAAAGTGCTTACTGCTATTACTGTCATTTAAAAAGGATTTGCTTCAATATTCATCCTCCTGAGCTTTGGAGAAATTTCATCCTGCTCCTTGCAGCAGTGATTCTGATTTAGGCCTTGGCTGGTTATCTTTATATCACTGATCATAAAAACTGGGGATGGTGGTAGGTGATGATGTTCATGGAGAACACTACAAAAGGGAGCCTCATCCAGCTGTGGGGTTTGAGCCATTGATATTGGGAATAATTTGCAGGGGAACAGCAGATGGAACATTTAGCAATATCCTGTTAAAGCAATACAGTTTCTCCAGTGACTGGTCTGCAATCCTTGGTTGAGGTTACCAACAAAGGTGTTTTTATACTCACCTAGATTTGCTGTCCTTCCTTTAGAAGTCCAGAAGAACTGCTGGAGAAAAAAAGTACAGATTTCCCTTATTGTATCTGAGATCATGGGTGGGTGGGAGTTTCCTGGAGCAGAACCACAATGCAGCATCAAATGGTGCAGAGAAAACTCTAATTATTTTCCCAAATGGAGCTGAAGAATAAGAGATATTTAATTAAACCCTTACATTTTTTCCTGTTCAGGTTAAGTGTTTGAATATATGGATGTTGAAATAATATCTAACAATTATGTACACATTTCTGAGAATTTGCCATCTGCTAAAAAGGCCTCAGGTATCTTTGGAAATCTCTACCTTTTCATATTGAAACCCTCCAAACAGATTTTTTTCTCATCTGGGATGATTTTATAATAGTTCTTGCAGGTTCAATGTTAAGTCTGTTTCAAATATAAGTACAGGCATTATTCATAACCAGGTCAAATATTTTGAAATTTTTATTCAGTAAGGTAGAGTCAAGTTTTATTTCCATGTATCCTGACTTTTTATTAAATTTTCTGCCTTATAAATACAATTTTCCATTGTGTTCAAAAAGCAGTCGTTATGGTTTTAATTTTTCATCAACCAGTTGAGTTTTGCATGATGTTTTTATATTGTAAATAGCTGGTTACAGCATTAAACAGTTGTTTCAGTTATGTTAGCAAAATCCTGACTGGATATTATCAACCTCTTTTGCTATATATAAAATAGAGTTAATTTTGTTAGTAGCTGTTCAGTACAAAAAAAAGAATTCTCAATTTCTTGATGTTTAAAAAAAGGGAATACTTCAGTGTAAAAGTATGAAACTTCACCCAGTTGCTCAGCACTTTGTGCACCTGTTGCATGTGTTTAATGTAATGGAAATGATATTGTATGGCACTGGTTATCTAACCTGATCGATTAGAATCTAATTTATTCTGCAGTAAGAAAAGCAGTCAGCTGAGAGAGGTGATCTTCTTATCAATGAAAATGGATACCTGAAGGGAGAGTTTAAGGAAGATGGACACAGGGTGGTTTTCTGGTGTCCAGTGACAGTTTTTGTTCCCCTCATACAGCAAAGACAAGGAGAAATGAGGTGAGTTGAGGAGATCAGCAGAGAGCCACTAAAAATTTCAGAGCAGGAGCTGCGAGGCTGTGGGTGGGAAGGTGAGGGAACAGCTTGTCCTACCTGGGGAGGGAATGTCTTCCCCTAAGGGCAGCCCCTGAGTTTCTGCAGGTTTACCTGCAATGCAGCTTAACAGGGTTTAGTTTTCTCTATCAGACAAATTTTCAGACTTCTCAGTATGGTTCAAGAATTAAATTTAGTGCTCTCTAATTGCCTTTTATTTTGAAGCAGCAGCTGGGAAGCGATGCTTTTGGCAGAACCAACCATTACCTTCTATTCGAGCCTTATTTTTAAAAGGTGCTTGAATGTTCTGTTGAAGAGAAGAATGAAGGTAGTCAACACTGAGTTTCAAACAGAACCTTTTGTGTAGTCTGTTTAAGCACCACTTATTCCCTGATGTCTTTTCTGTTTACAGAATAGCTTGGATGAAAATGGCATTCCAAAAGCAAGGGTTTATTATGAATACAGAGGAAAATTGTACTTCTCTCCTGTAACTAAGGGCAGTTCTGACACTCAGGGCGACACATGCCCCTGGGAAATGTTTTTTATGGTAAATAATCTCCGTGTGTGTCCCAGGTTTCAGCTTTATGGAGTAGCTGCACATGGAGGCCTTGTCAGACACAGGAACACAAGGCCAACAGATGGACTGGAAAAGGATAAGTTGTGTCTTCTGACTATTGCATTAATCAGTCATCTTCACAGATGGTTTTTTTATATTTCTAAGGCACTTCAAGAAGTAATTAGTAACTTTAGAGTATTCTTAAAAATTAATAAGATTTTGATAAAATTTCTCCAGTACCCTATTTTTTAAAAGTACATAATCTTCTCTCTATGTAGTGACAGAATTCTGCACTTAGTAAACACGAATAATTAGCTGAGCCCTTCAAACTTTTGAGAGATGAAATCTTCATTTCATTACCTCCTGTTTTGTATAGGTCAAATGGACTTTTGCATAGAACAAGGGAATAAGTTTAAAGGCATAGGAAATTAAAATTTTATGAGTGTCTGCCCACCAGGGTTGATGAATCAGACTGACTTCAAAGAGAAATGAGGTTTTCATGTCATCTTCTGTTTTGAGTTTTCCTAGTGTTTAAAGGGGAGGGAGCTTTCATGTAGCTCTCTCTCTCATATGCCACATCTGATCCAAAGCCCATCAAAGTCTCTTAGTTAATTTCAGTCGGTCTTCAGTAGATGTTTAAATCAGTTTTACTAATTGCCAGAGGGGCCAGATGAGATTTTGAGCTACCTGAAAAGTGTGTAACTTCCATCAAGGTCTTATGGAGATCAACACCAAGCTGTGCAGTTGTGCCTCAGTTCCACCAACAGCCAGCAGAGTGAATGACTTGTGAAGGGAGGCAGCTGCACTAGGGCTAAATGAGCTCCATGCTGGTGTTACCTGTGTTGTCTGAGGCCACTTTCTGTCAGAATCCGTAGCTGTACAACTGAGGAGTGTCTTCAGCATGTCTTTTTGGCAAAGAAAAAGCAAATCTTAAATCTTTTAATCCTGTATTAAACCCTTGCTCCTGCACTGAGTGTGCCATTTGGTTTCTTTGCTGTCTGAGTCCACACACCAGATGATTTTTAGGTTAGCTTATGAAAAATGACTGTATGAACTATAGAAAGTAGAGAGGGCAAGACATAGAGCTCAGGTTTATAAAAGCTTGTCATCATGGCAGGAATGAAGTCTTGCAGTTGAAAAGCCAATTGTGAGTCCCTTCAGCACAAGTGACCCCTCCAGCCTGTCTCTGCTTGTTGTAAGATTAGTCTTTATTTTGCCCAGGGGACAGACGTGATGTGTGTGCTCCAACAGCTGCTCCTCTGAGCAACACAAGGCATTGCAAGAAGAGGAGAGGATTTTCTTTTAGTGATGGATTAAAAACTTGATCTAGAAAGAAACCAGTTATTAGAAAATACCTTGGTGGATGTTGCTATTAAGGAAGAATACATCTATATACCTTGTGTTCAGCCACGTGGCTCTTACTTTCTGCTACACCCAAATTTACAGCACAACTCATTAGTGTCCTTCAACTGTGACTAATAGGAAATCATGTTTATTCAGGACCTCTGCGGCCTCTGTCCAAAGGGATAATAAATGTGCCATCTGTGAGAGTAATTTTGTGATGAATACATGTCTGGAGATTTGGGAACATAATAATAAGGGTGGCTTTTGCATGGATTTGAGAATATGCTTTCTATGGCAGGGTGACTCTCTGCTGCTGTCAGGCTGAAATGAAGTCAAGCCTGATGTGTGGATGACTCTCTGGGCTGTTAACACCTCCCTGAGGTACTGCAACCTGTTCTGGTCTGGAATTTGGAGCAGTTCACAGATGGCTCTACTAGCTTCATGTTAATAATTTCCAGACCCAGGTCTGAATAGGGAGATTCAGATAGAATAGAGATTGTAGTTGGAAATGAGTAGATGGAAGTGCTCCCGATTGACACCTAGATAGTACTGGTCATGGTTTTGATTTATTTCTGTCTGTTTCATTGGATACTAAATTTGTTCTCTCATAAAAGATGAATGTAGTTCCTTCCACTTGAAAATATGCTACTGCCACACCATTAAAACAATTATGCATAAATATGCAGTAAATCAGAATGTTTCAGAGCACAGGTGAAATATCAAAGTAGAATACAAAAGAAAGTGTGCAGTAGGGACATAGAAATGGAAAATGATATATTTAGGGAAATTATTTTTGTTGTTTGGGGTTTGGCTTTTTCGTTTGGTTGCTTTTAAAGAAAAGGATTGTTATTATTAGTCACACAGTTAATGTGAAAGTCTGTGGGGCAATAAGGCCAAGTGACCTGAGGGATTTTGCTTTCAGAATGATAAAATTTGTTGTGTATATAAAAAAATGAGTCAGCAATTACCAAAGCAATGCTGATGTCAACATAGTGTTCATAAAATCAGGTCCTTTCCTTACTGTTCAGCTGAGAACAAGACTGCAGATGGAGAAGTCTGGGTGCTTTTAAGAGTTTGGATTCTCTTGCTTGATTGCAAGCTCATTCTGTGATTCTAACACATTGCCTCCACTGGCCACAAGATTCCTTCAAGTAGCTGCAGACCAGTTTTGCTTTTTTTTACAGAAGTGGATTAGCTGAGTACCTGAATTACTGTTTCACTTCCTGCCTAAATCAAGCAGACTTACACCACATCCAGGTGTGAGGAAAACAGGCAGCATTGCAAATAGACCTTCCTGCTGCACAGTTTTAGCCTTAACCATAACAATGTGTCCAAAACCTGGCCAAAATAAACCAAGGCAGTGATGGATGTAGCTCTCTCTAAGGTCCAGTGCTCTCTGCAGGATCACCCAAAAAAGAATTTTTCTGCTCTCTGAATCCTTATCTTTTTGAAAATAAAGCACACCCACCAAATTTAACATGAGCAGGCAAAGGACACGTACTGAGCTTTGCAAAGGCTGCTAAAATGATCATGATCTCTTTCTGTGAACTGTACTAAAAATAGGCATTATTTGCTCTTAGGTCCATAAACTGTGATTTTCTGTCTCTCTGTGGCTGAGATGGAATGTGAATCATGCACATGAGCTCAGAGTCGTGTCTGCCCTCTCTCTGCACAGTGCAGAGGGGTGGTACCTCTGCTCTAAGGCCCAGCTCCTGATCTCCCTCTGCAGCAGAGAGGCTCCCATTGCTCTGTGCAGCTTCCCCAGCCTCTCCCCTTTGCAGCCAGCCAGAGCTTTGCCTTTGATGAACCTGGAAATTTCTACATTGTTAACTTCCACAGCTGAGTTTGTTCTCAGAGAGTATTTCCACAGTACAGCTCCCCATTCTCATCCTCTCTGAAGATGCAACTTGTACTGGGCTGTATTCTATTTCCACTTCTGGCAGTATTTCCCTTTCCTGGTCCTTCCCTATTGGTGCACTGGGCAGTTACTGAAGGTTACAACAGCCTTTTTCTCCCCTTATGTTTAGCAGATCTATTTCCTGAAGATAACCATGCCAGATATTACTCTTTTAGGCAAATCTTTCCATTTAGCCCCATTATGGTGCCTATTCCTACCTTCTTGGGGAGCTGCAGTTCAGGTGGTAACATTTCAGTTGGCTCTCCCCTAAGGGGCTGACACATCATCTGTGGAATCACTGAACAGGTCTAAGAATATCTGTATCTTCTCTGCAGACAGAATTCTGTGCTCTGCCACTCCAAAACTCTGAATGTCTTAGTCAGAAGGACTTGAAACTCAGCAGAATTCCTGTGTTCATGCTGCCAGCTGCCCACTGCCAAGGACAGTCTGAAGCAGTGGAAGCCCCTGCTTCCATCAGCACATACAGCCCACCTCTATGGGCCCCCCGCCCCCACATTATTTATCAGATTTTTTGGTTGTTTTTCTGCCACATTTATGGATGGTCTGTGTAATTATGACTTGTCCTGGTGCTAGCAGTAGTGAACAAAAGTTTTGGTATAATCCTGGTTTATAAAATCAAACAACCCAACCCCTCCCTTATCTATCCAGCTCATAGAACAGCTGTACATGGGACTCACTGTTGTGCACCAGCAATTGCTGGCCTTGCTTCACCCCTATGGAATCCTGTAGGAAAGTCTCAGAGTTGCCTGAGAAATTCAGGTCTGGCCCTCTCAGTAAGATCTCCCTTTTTCCACAGGAAATTATTGTTCAACATTAACTATACCATTTCAGTGGTTGATTTTCTAGCAGGAAAATTTGAAATAGGTATTTTTATCGTGAGCTGTCAAAATTTGGATTAGGCTGGAAACATTTAGAGCCAATGTTATTGGTGCTAATAAAAATGCAGCTGCTCAGTACCCTAAAACCTGGATTATGGTATGTAGTGCCTAGCTTTTATTGCCTGACTCTGGAAACAGGACATTATGGGATCCCATTCCATGAAACTTTATCAAGTTATAGAAAGAATCAGGGTCAGTCCCAGAGTCCTCAAAGTCATTTTTCTGGTTTATGTACTTCTGCTTTTCACATGACTGATTGTCCACTTGTGGCAGGAAGTCTGAATGTTACAGAGGAGCTGAGGACTCTCTGGAAATGGTTACTGCAGCTGCCACCTGTGAAACTCCAGAAAATCCTCCTCACCCCTGCACGACACCACCCAAAAACTGAACCCAGGAGACCTTTCAAAAATCACTGCAGTTATGGTGATAGTTCTTGTCCTTTTTGATGAGTCTGAAATAATGTCTCTTGAAATAGTGACAGACTTATCCATTCACAGAGATTAATGAAAAAAAAAGGCATTGAAAGGAATTTCCTAGTGGAAAGACTAGGAAAGACTTTGCTTCCTTTACAGGCCAAATAGGAATGTTTTGCCTGTGATGTTTTGCTGCATGTTGAGCAAACAGCATTTGATTATATTGTCTAAGCAGAGAGAACAAAGCACTGCTAGACAATTGCTAGCCTTAAGAAAAATAATCCATCTAAAATCCTCCTTCAGGCTAATGCTGCTACTCTTGCATGCAGAAATCCTAATCTACATAGTTGTAATTAGAGAGAATATTTGGTGACAATGTATGAGACAGGCCTGGAAGACCCAGTGTTTGCACATAGAATATCTGCTACAACAGACACTCAGGGCTGCACACTCAGGGTTGTACAAGCACTCGGTGGAAGAGTAAGATTAAAGGAACATGCATCCTCAGTGATATTTTACAAGAACCATGTGATTTTTCACACATGCACCCCAAGTTTAGAACTACTAAACCAAATTTGGCTTCAGTACTTGATGATGGTGGTCTCCTCTTGCGAAAATTAATCAAGAGGTGAATCACTGCAAGGAAAGCTTTTGTGTCTTCTGCTTAGAAAAATGTAAATCACTGAAGAGAAATTACAGTTTTGTTACAGTCGTATTCACATCTGTATTCACTGCCCCAGTATGGCAATGCCCAGCTGGATTCACTGCTCCATCAGGGGCACTGCCCAGCTGTATTCACTGCTCCATCAGGGGCACTGCCCAGCTGTATTCACTGCCCCAGTATGGCACTGCCCAGCTGTATTCACTGCTCCAGTGTGGCACTGCCCAGCTGTATTCACTGCCCCAGTGTGGCACTGCCCAGCTGTATTCACTGCCCCAGTGTGGCACTGCCCAGCTGTATTCACTGCTCCATCAGGGGCACTGCCCAGCTGTATTCACTGCCCCAGTGTGGCACTGCCCAGCTGTATTCACTGCTTCATCAGGGGCACTGCCCAGCTGTATTCACTGCTCCATCAGGGGCACTGCCCAGCTGTATTCACAGCAGTGCTCCCCTGCTCACCCTCAGCCTGATGTTCTCCCTCTGTTAATTAGCTGCAGTAGGAACTCAGCTTTAGTGTTGGGTTCGTGGTTGGACTCTCTGATCTTTATGGTCCTTTCCAACCTAATTGAATCTGTGCCTCTGAGAGCCCAGCTGATATCATCTCCCCCACCCCTTTCCTGAACATTTCCTGCATGTTTTCTGTGGTGTCTTGATGTCACTTAGGTATTTTCATCACATACCTGGGCAAGAATGAGAGTCTTCCCTTAGGAAAGTTGACAATTTGGATTTGTGACAGTCTGTGATAAAATTAGACAGCTGTTCTTCCAATGGTCTCTAGTTTGTTCATAATTAATATACTTTTAAATGATGTAAAGAAAACATGACGATAACCTAAAACATTTGGAGCTGTGGAGGGATCCCCACAGCTGTGGAGGATCCCCACCCAGAGTGGAGCTGAGACTGCCAAAGCATGACTTGTTTTAAATTCAGCAAATGCTGAGGGCTTTGAAATCCACAATCAAAGTCAGTCTTGCCCAGCTCTTTCTCTCTCGTTAGGCTGAGATGATACAAGAACACTTTGGATAAAAAAACGTTCAGCAAGAGCACTTTATGTGTTTCTCATTGAATAGGTGTCTTTAGTTATCTACATCAAAACAGCTGATAGACAGCAACTTTAGAAGAGACTCAAATTAAAGTCTTTTTTATTCACTTTTCTCTAATTATATATGAACTAAATTACAATGTATCAACCACATGACATTCTTGGTCATAAAAAGTTTAATCTTTGTCATAATTAGTTTTAAAATCTGTGCTGCTTCTTCTAAAGGGATATTTTAAATGCCAAAGCTACTTCTCCGAAACTATCAGGATCACTCCTTCACATCTGTGACCTTGCCCTCTAGAGATTTTTCTTAATCATTTTCCTCTTCCATCAGGCAGTCAAATGTGTAAGTATCTGATTTTGTGTATTTCATCAATACATCGTTCTCCCAAGTGATTGCTGCCTTTCAGAAAAATGGAAAAGTACTAAAAGCCAAATACTCCGAGAGAGACAGGCACTGCTCATTCTTTGCTTCCCCCAAGCACTTCAGTATGTTTTTTGAGAACACTTTTCACCTGCTTTTTGTGTGATCCAAATCTTTGGAATTTTACCACGTTTAATATTAACCCATGTTAGAGCATCTTGTTAGCACTGTTGTAGTTACAGAGAAGTTTTATTTTAATTTCTGACTTTAATGCCTGGTGTTTTCTGGAAAGTTTACCTTGCAGATGGAATTTCTTCCTGTAAACCTTCAGAGCAGAATTTAAATTGGTTTTATATGTTTCTTTTTATTTACTGTGATGTCCTTGAGGAGAAAAGCTTTGGATACAATAGACCTGGCCTTGTCTTTGTACTCTGCTAATCAGGAAACCTTATTTAAAACTGGTGATGATTCTTGCATTATTTTGCTTCCCCTGATTTTCCTTTAAGGTAGATGCTGTCTCTGTGTCTGTCTCCACTGCCAGCCTGAAGACTGAAAAAACAGACTGAGATTTTAAAGGTCTTTTAATGGTTTATCCCTTGAATATTTTTGGTACTGCTAATTTAACAGCATTGAGGAATGTAATTGATGATCAAGAGATTATTAAACCAGATCAGACAGGGGTTAGATTGCATTTGTATGCCCGTGGTTTATGCTCACTATGTTATGGAAGCAGCCACAGAGCTGGAGTGAAAAAGGAGTGCATAATTTTGTAGTATCAGATGAGCATAGTAATCTTATATTCGGCTGCTAAACAAAATCCTTTTAAAATCTTGTTTGAATTTCGGATTCTGTGTTAGTGAGAAAAGCAGCATCTAATTTGGAAAAGAGAAAAGGTGGTTGAAGACAGCTTCCTCTGCAAAGAAACTGGGGCACTCTAATCTGCATGCACTAGTTTTCCTACATGAGAAATGTATAAAGGATTTTCCACTTTCTGAACTGTCACTTGGATCCTCACTGAAACATTTTGGCAGTCTCTTCCTGTATGGTTCGTCATATGTCTCCTTGATGATTTCTCACTCTGTGGAGGAAGGGGGTGAGTGAGGAGGAACTAACAAATGATAATCTAAAAAAAATTTCTCAGTGTATGTAATTTAGAAATGTCACATACACCTTGCAAAGAGTATGAGATCTTTTAAGCCAGGATCCTGTGAGGCAGTGTGGGTGGCAGTGGAGATTCTGCCACTGCTATGTAACTGTACTTGCAAGGCAGAATATGTATTGATTGTTATCACTCTCATAAAAGAAAAAAATATGAAAATAAGCTTTTGAGACTGAATATGATTAACAGGAATGCCAGCCTATTGATGCTTCTGAGTGATACCCCTGAAGAACAGAATACACAGCAGAAAGCTGCCAGGAAAGGGCACCCCTGAAGTGGCTTAAGTTGGCAAAGTTGTTCTTATGCCACCTCCTCCCCTCCAAAACTCTGTCAGGGACACCAGAGTGTATTTGCAGAGTGGTTTCTTTCAGTGTCACTGTGTGCTCCCAATAATGTTAGTTACAGATGCAGTTTCTGAAAGACCAGCTGGGACTGACTGATTTTTAGAGAAAACTAAACTTCCCTATGGATCTCATCTTTATTTCCCTTTTTTCCAGACTAATGCTGTTATCAAGTGATGGTCACAGAATGGGTCAGAACTACTTTAAACCTGTGGCTTCTGCTTTGTGTTAATAGACACAAATGCAATACATTAGTTAAGTAATTTTTGCTTGTATTTCTGCAGAGAACTTGCAACGAGTATGAAGCTGACACAGCAAATAACTCATTCAAGATGCATCAAAATTTTTCATTTTTGATAAGTGTGTATGCTGGAGAAAACAAATGCAGCAGCACAACTGAAAGGTTTCTCGGTCTGCAAGAAGTCTTTAAACATCATATAAATAGTTTTTCAGAATGAAGAATATCTATATTTCAGAGTAATGTTTTCAATCAACTGCTTTCCACAAATACATAAAATGAGGGTGCTGATACCCTAAGGGATATCAGAACTTCAGAGCTCAAATTAACTGGGCAGCCAGAGATAAGAGTAAAAGCAGAAACTTCTGATCTCCAGTCTTACACTCTCCAAACCTGCAATGCTATTAGCTAAAACCAAGGTTGCTTTTTCTGCATTTCCTGAGCTTGTGCTGTTTTACAGTCAAAAGTCCATGGAAGTCCTTCTAAGGGGCTTTGTCCAGCCTCCCTGGGTCTGTATCTGTTCTTATTTGCAGCATATTCAGCCTCACTGAGCTCCAAGGAGGTTGTACAACAGAGCAAACCCCACGTTTTTAATGAAATCAGATCATTTCTGTAAAATGGCACTGACTCACCAGCCTACTGAGAATGTGTTCTGAAGCAACTTCAGTTGTACTGAAACAACATCTCCATTTCCTACCAGTGCCTGTATCCAACAGTGGCCTTGGAGACATTATTTGGAAGTGTTGTTATTAGGCTATTGAACAAAATTTTATTATACTTAGACTGAAATGCAGGAAGTCTGAGACCTATAATGAGTTGCAAAACCTAGTATGAAAGTCTGAGAACCAAGTGAGGAAAGGGCAGCTTCGGTCCTGCTTTTGTGTGACTGGTGGTTAGTCAAAAGCATGAATCTGAGCTGCAGGTTTAGAATGTCGCTGGCTTAACAAATACCTCTTTTTGTCACGCATCCTGTCAAGATAATAAAGATTTAAGCTCCAACAATGCTCTCTGTGTGTACAAGAAACAAATTTAACAGAGCTACAATTTCCATTCTTTCAAGACATTCTGCCTGCAGTTCAGTATGGATCTTTAGGGATTATATTATTTCAAGAGTAGTTTTACTCAGCACCTCTGAGACCAACTGCTGTGAAATCAAGTACCTGTATGAAGAAATCTGTCTCCTAATCACATTTTTCTTGCCTCTGTTAACTTTACAGTTCCTTCCTTGAAGAAGGATCTTCCTCTGCTCTGAAGCCACATTATGCAGCTCACAGAGCCGTCCCCTGCCTGTTGAGTGGTGTTATTTTAGCAGTGCCATGGTATCTCCAAAGGCCCCTTAAAATCTATTGCCTGTTAGGCTGCATTCTCCAGGATGGCTCAGAACAGGACAAGGAGAGGCCTTGGAAATCTCTACCAGATTCTGAGGGAATTGCAATACTTTCAGATGAATGTTTGTGCAGCCAGAAGTGAAGGATGGCAGAAAGCTCACATAAAACTTCTCCTGTGGGCTTTAATGCATATATATCTGAAATGTAAATACCAGGTGATTCAATATCTGCTCTCCAGCAACAGATTATTTGTGTCAAAACAAGGAAACCAACTCGAGATGACAGCAAGTTGTAGAAAAAGAGCAGATATTCTCTGAGAAATGTCTAGGAGAAGGGGGGAATTTTAACTTGTTATTTGGCATCTTTGCTGGTCTTACTGGAATTCTGATTGTGTTATTAGCAAATTGAAATGATCTGGTGTTATCCTTTTGGGAGGTTGTGTTAGAATATCAGATACCAGTGGTCATAGGAATTGAAAGGGGAATTAGTCTTTAAGTAGATACTTTCTAAAAGTAGTTGTAATTTTTCTAAAAGAAATGCTTTCTTCTACCATCAATGAAAAGTAACTTTCTTCACATTTTAAAAATTTGGCCAGTTTCACTTGTCTGGTGAGAACCTAAAGACCCTTTGAACTGCATTTTAGGGGCTTCCACACTTTCTGATTCTCAGCAGAATATCTCAAAACTAGTTATTGCTTCAGTATTTTTATTTCTCTTAAATTGACATTTTGGACTTTCCCATTTTGAGACACATTTTGGAATAAACATTTTGGTAATGAAAACTTCTTTCTGACTTAATTTCCTCTTGAACTTTCATAATTTCTCATATGATTTCTCACAAAAATAGGTTTTATGATTTTTAACCTGCCATCTTAATAGTTCCTTTTATCTTTATCTTCTCAGTGTTACCTCTCAGGTGAACATATGTTTCACAAGCAGGGAGAACAAATAAAAGTAGTGCTTTAGAAGAAAATCAAATATCCTCATCTTCTGTTCTCTCAGGTAGGATTGAGATGTTTTGTAGCTTATGAATTGAGGGCTTGCTTTCCGTGTCTAAAATTCATGGGATTATGGTTGTCATATTGCAAGGGCAAGCAAATAAATTTATAATTCTGGTAAACTCAAATGACAGATTTTTGGATGATTGTTTCAATGTTAGGCATTTTCAGAGAACCACAGAATATTCTGAGCTGAAAAGGACCCCCAAGGACCCCCAAGTCCTAAGGGAATGGCCCATACAGAGATGGAGTCCATGATCTTGGTGTTGTCAGCACCATCCTCTAAAAAGCCTCTAAAACACTATTTTGCCAAGATCTTCAATGTGGTTCTGCTTCTCAGGAACCTAAACAAGAAATTGCACACAGAAACTGCAGAAGAAAGTTGTTTCAACTGACAACATTCCTGGTCAGCTTTTCTTTGGGATTTTAATAGAAATAGCACTATTACAAACCTAACAGATATTTACAGTGTGCCTTGGCTAATTGTGGGAGTGCTCATAAACAGCAGATTAACAGGGACTGCTATAGTAATAGAAACTTTCACAGAAATTACTTGTTAAACTTAAGCCATGGGACGAAATCTCATTATCAATATTAAGGTCCTGACCTTGCTCTTTTAAGCCAACTTGTTGCTTTTTTTTTTATTTTATTTTTTTTTCTCTGTGTGTGCTTCATTGTTGCAGCAGTGTTAATTAGAAATGAATCAACCATGGCAGGCAGGCAGTCGATACCTGAGTTAATTATATTATCTTTAAAGAACAGAAATAGGTAGGTGTCGTGCAGACTCTGCGAGAGCTCTGTGAGGGACACACACCCAGAGTACTCAGAGTTATTTTAAAATGATCCTCAGTAAGTCAGTGTTTAGTAAAACCTTTGGTGGGTTTTACTAACCTTCTCTTGCAAAGAGAATTTTAATGCTGTTAATTTTCATTCATAATTACTTTTTTTCATAGTGAATTTGGTCCAATGCCTGGGGTGTAACCTGTGTGAAAGTCAGTTTAATTTCCTGCCTGCCGTGTGTTACTCTGGGGGGTTTACCTTGATTTGGAAAGATGAGATGCCCTCAGATTCTGCAGGGATGACCCTTGTTATTTCTCCCAGACTGGAAACTATAATTGTGAGCACATTCTGGATGCAGACTCAGACATTAATGTTAATAAGATGACACTGGATATTTAACATTCCAGGATGTTTGCTGTTGTTTTCAGGCATCTAAAGAAGATGACTTGGTCTGCTTGAGTTTAGGACTGAAGCATTTCTTCATAATCAGTGAAGACAAATGTGTTCATAGAGCAATTCAAACCAGAGAACTGGCAGGCTACTGTGAATTGTGAATTCCAGCTCTCTCATTCCTGGTCCTTACTGGTTTATCCAACCACAAAGGTTGGAATGACTTTCATAATAAATGACTACTCAATAAAGGAATTGTTCCATTTTTGTATTGAAAGGAACTCTGTTTAATAATGCCTTTTCATTTATGTGTTTAAATCTTACAACCCAGAATATTTTGATGTACAGTAATGAGGCCTTGGAGGGTTTGTGAAGGTTTTCCTTTTGTTGGCAGCTCATATTTCAAGGAGGATTTAATTTCTGATGAACCAGTAGCCGAATGTGTTGTATTAACTTGAACACATGTGTCAATTAATTGGTACCAGTTGAGGCTCCTGTGCCTTATGGCTGCCCAGCTGCTCTGTACAGGGTGAGGTTAAGAAACAGAGCTGTGTCTTCTAGGGCTTGAGCGAGCACATCTGCCCAGGCAAGCTGCTGAGCCAGACAAAAGGGAATCTGTTTGAATGGAAACATTTAAAGCCAGATTGAGTCCTGCTGTTTGGACCAAAGCTATCAGGTGGTCCCACTGTAAAGCTGTTTTACCTTCATGTTTATTCTGTGGGGCAGGTAGAGAAGTGGAGCTTTTCTTAAGCTGCACTTTCATGGCTCTGAGGTAACAGTTATGGAGTTACAGAGTGAAGAAAAAAAAAGGAAAAAACCCACAAACAAAAAATCCCACCAAAAGCCCACCATAAACAAAACAACCCTTAACCAAAACAACCCAGGATAACTCAAATCCACAAGCAGTGTGGTACTGCAGACATGCTTGGTGCTTGACACCTGGACAACTGGTTTTAGTCAGAACACAGTTTGTATTTCCAGAATTGACTATTGGAATGGTTTTAATTGGACCACCTGATAGCTTTGGTCCAAACAGCAGGACTCAATCTGGCTTTAAATGTTTCCATTCAAACAGATTCCCTTTTGTCTGGATTTAGGATTGTTTTCGGTAATTGATTTGCGCCATTCTTTTGGTGGAAAAAAGGAAGGCAGCACACTTCCCTGTGCTCCCTAAACTGCATTTAAATTTTGGAGACACAGAAGGGGTAAAAAAAGCTAAAAGCTTTTTATTGACCAAGCACTTAATTCCTGTTGATACCTGTCAGCACTTTAGTCATCAGGAGAACGAGCACCTTATCTGATATTCTTGAGATAGGTCGAGATTTTTGTGTTAATGATGAACATAGTTCCACATTTCCTTTTTGGTAACAATTTTATAGCTCAGTGTCCTTGACAGCATTCAAAACTGTAGTTTGAGTGCAAGAGCCCTTTGTCTTGAAACAGTGTTAATGCAGTTTCAAGGAGACATTTGTCCTTTTGATTACAGAACTTCTTACTGCACTAGTCCATGATATTAATCCAATTTAGCTGTGTATTTTGTCAGGATTTTCATTATCTCTTCTGCTTTCTAGATACAGCTGATATATCTGTGAAAAAAACCCAGTAGTTAAAAAAACCCATATATTCATGATCACCTCACAGGTTTTACCCCAGGAGAATAAAGAAGAATGTTTTTAGCATAGTTAAATGAATTTAGCCAAATACTTATCCTGCCTCCAAAAGGATTGTCAGAAAGATTTAAATCAGGAAGAGTGCTTAGGATAATGATAATACTTGTGCTTTACTACTCATTGTTCAGTAAGACATTTGACTCTTTCTGTGTATTCTTCAAATAATTGCAAGAATTTTCCCAGAAAAAAAGGGCTAGAATATACAAACTAGAAACCTGATCATATTAAAGGCCTCAAATTGTCAATTTTAAGTTAATCTGATCAGGATTAATTTGGGATCCCTCCTTATGTTCTCATATGTTCTGTATTGATTCCTCCAGTCCCCTGTACCACATATTTCTGTATGGTGATTTTTCAGTGCTTGGGTTTTCAGCATCTTGACTGTGGTAAGAAAATGCTGCTGGGGCACAGGTGAGCAGAGCTTGCTTGCATGCACAAAGACTGAGTGTTGGATATCAGCCCAGGCGGGACTGCAGCCTGAAATGCAGAGCTGTTGGCTTTCCAGAAACAATCCCAGCCCCAAATGCAGAGCTGTTGGCTTTCCAGAAACAATTCCATAGGAACTGTGTGTGCATTGTGCATATGTACATCCTGTGAGATGGGGGGTACTAACTGATGAAAACTATATGCCTCTTTAGAAAGGGCTTGGTTTTGCTTTTGCTTTTTTCCAGTTCAGCTTCTTTTTGGGATGTTTTCTATATGCTCAGATTATGGGGTTTCTAATTATTCTTTTGGGTTAATTTTTGTCCTTCAGAAAATTTTTTTGCTTGTTTTGGCTTCTAATGTATATCAAAGTGCTTTAGTGCTTTACAGATTCTTGCTTTCATTTCTGTTTTTTCTGCAAGTTCTATGATATAGTTGTAGAATAAATACTTAAATGAATAAATTTGATAATTTGTTTCTGCACTTTAAAATAATAACATACATATAACAAGAATTTGTAAGAACTCTAAGAATATTAACCAAAGTATTAATTTTCTTTGTGGATACTCCCCTTTAACCTGAAGTGTTTTGTTACTCATAAAACCCTAACCAGAACCTCACCTCTGAACTCATCTGGAAACCCTTCATGAGAATGAGCCAAATAAACCCAGAGTGCTTTGTGGCTTTGGGGAGATTCTCCTGAAATCACCAAGGCTGAACACAACTCAAGGTGTACGAGGGGCTGGATACAGCAGTGATTGAAGCACATGCTTGAAATGGAGCTCCTGACAGCAGCTCACCAACCAAGTCGTTGGCTTGGAAATTATTATTAATAATTTGCTCAAGCTTTTAAGTTTAGCTATTTCATTAGCAATTAAAGGAATAGAAGCTATTTTGCAATATATATAAGCTTATGTTGATTATTTTGAGTGTTTTCTCACTGAAGAGGGGGAACAGACATTTACTTTTAAGATACTCAGCTCCCTTGCAGTTTCTGATGTACTAATTACTGTGTTTAATACTTCCTATTTATGAACTCTTTATCATTTTCTATTAGTCACCATTTGAATGTTACATTCAGGTTTTAATTATGTTGTGTAGTTTGATTTATCCGAGCTGCACACTTCCTGCCATATCATAAAAGAAATACAATATATTAGCATATTTTTAATTTGCTTCTCTTTCATGTGCTGCTCCTCAGCATATTCATAACTTCCAGAGAGAGAAAGGTAGGCAATAAAAGTTTTCTCTTTGATTTTTAAACTTGTTGCTCTTCTTGTCACCTGGCAAAAACTGATTTGCCTTTTCAAGACTGGATGAATCTTATTCAAGTAGAAATTGAAATGCAAAGGATTCCTTTCAAGAAGATAGCACGAACGTTTCAGATCAAGCAACGCTTGACATGCTAAGCATAATTCCACAAAAGCTTTGCCTTTAAGTTTTATTAAACAAATCCAACACAATCCACATCCAGTCACAGTGGTCAGCTTCAAAGATTTGTGCTTTTCACAGCTGTCAAGACTCCTACCCTGTGGTAAACGTGGGAGAGCATTTGTGACTCTGTTTCTTTCCCCTTTCCTGTTTTAACTCCAATGTTTAGCCTGGTTGCCTTTCTCCCTTGCAGCAAGAGCAAGGAAATCCTTCATTTCTGCTACATGAGGCTTTGTATAGAGAGCTTGGGAAAACATGTACTGCATGGAAACCTCCCCCCAAAAACATCAGGCTGAGGGAGCTGGGGTTGTTCAACCTGCAGAAGAAAAGGTGAGACCCAAAGCACCCTCCAGTACCAAAAGGTGCTACGTGAGACCTGGAAAGGGACTTCTGACAAGGGCTTGGAGTGGAAGGACAAGGCAGGAGGCTTCCCATTGACGGAAGGGAGGCTTAGAGCAGACATTATGGATAAATTCTTCCCTGTGGGGATGGTGAGGCCTTGCCACAGGTTGCCCTGCAGCTGTGGCTGCTCCATCCCTGGAAGTGTCCAAGGCCAGGCTGGATGGAGCTCGGAGCAACCTGGGATAGTGGAAGGTGTCCCTGCCCCTGGCAGGGGTTTAGAGCTAGATGAGCTTTAAGGTCCCTTCCAACCCAAACCATTCTCTGATTCTCTGAAAACACAGAACCCCACACCTTCACCTTGATAACATACACACACACATGTACGGAAAAAATATTTTGTCTGGAAAATTTTTTTACAAGTTGTCATTTTTTAATGGGGAGGTGTCTTTGGGAGATGTCTTCTGAGACCTTCTTGAAGTTTCATTAATATTACTAGGCTAATTTATACAACTGAATAAATACATTGCCCATAGTAAGACTAAAGTGATTTGAAATATTTCACATGTAACCTGTGTAATGATTTTGCATGAGGGAAAAAACTGGAGCTCAGTTGTCCCGAATAAAGCAAGAAGTAATGGTACTTAAAATTTTGAAGTTTATATCAGTATCAGTCAAGTATATAAACCTGACGTTTCTTCTGATTTTCTACTTATATGCAGGACTTAATATCTGACATGATTTTACATTTTAACAAATAAGAACAATTATTTTAATTTTTTTTTTTCACTTTTCAGTGTCAGAATTTGGATGAGTACTTCCATTTTAAAAGTTCTCTTAAGTATGATGCTGCATGCTATTGACACCTACAAGTTTAGCCTACCTTGACTGGGTTTCAGGAGCAGAAGATAATTCTTTCCATGTTATTTATTATTTGACTGTGATTAAAGCTTCTTCGACACAAAAGAAATATATGAAATGGTGACCCATAGTTATCTTCCTTTCATTTATCCTTTCCTTCAAGGACCATCATTCCAAAATTAATTTTGTGTTGAAGGTATGGACTGTGAATTTGGCACAGCCCTAGGCAGAAGTCCTTGGAGCCATGGTGATGGTGTCTGATGTGTGGCAGCTGTAAGACAATATTTCTCCATCTACCATTAGTTTAATCTCTGCTTGAGGACTAAAGTAATTTTCAGCTAAAACTTCCTAACTTTTTAAATGGGGAATACCTTCAGATGCACTGTGAGATATAAACAGCTCTGATCTGTTTGAAAAGACTATTCTGTTTCTCTGCAATCCCTTGAGAAGGCCAAATATACTTGCAGACCAAACCAAAACACCTTCCTGTATCTACACCTCTGTTTGTTGAGCAGAGCTGTGTGTTCTGGCTCAGCTAGGACTGTTTATCCAACAGCTCAGCATCCACAGATTTTCCTTTATGATATAAACTGGTGGCACATCAGAAACCAAACAGATCATCATCTCTCTGAGGAAACTGCTGAGGGGTGACAAAAATGAGGAGAGGTCTTTTTCTCTACAAATCTCTCACCTGGCTTGGAACAACGTGGTCTGCTCTCCAGACAGATAGAGCTGGGGTTGTGTTGGGTGCAGCGAGGTCTCCCACAGGAGAGGCCGAGCATGATCACAATGTGCAGCATGGAATCTCCCAGCTTTACCAGCACACTGCCCTTAGGCAGCTCGGGGCTCACTCTTCTGTGGGGCTGGGAGAGAGAAAGCAGCTGAGCAAGGCAGGCAGAACAGAACAGAGCCTGAAATACAGACACCTATTGGAAGTGTTTGTGGTACAAGGGTAAATCACATGGCAGATAAATGAGAGATCACTGCTGTCTAAGTTGCATCATTTGAGGTTTAATTTGGGGTGAAGGATGCTATACTTTGCTTAGAAAGATGTATTTTTGCCTGTTTCATTCTCTTGAAATTCAAATGTGCTGACTCTTGTAAAGTAAGGCAGTTCCTGAGAAATTTTAGAAGTCATTGATGACTTTTCAAAATCCATGACTCACTTCAACTTTTTTATTATACTGACAGTGTATAAAAGGAAGGAGTAAAGCAAACAGAAGTTGTGTAACAAAGGAGAAGATTATAGACAGATAGAATATATCTGTATTACTAAGAGATTGTTTTCCAGTGATGGGCTCTTAAATGGTTATTAGGTCTCTTAATATTAGGGCTCTTAAATGGTTAAAAATTTATTATCTGTAAAAAATATAAAGCCTTGATGTGCTTTGATGCATAAGTATGAAGCACACAGGAGAGGATTTACCTGTGGAAAGAAAATCATAATTCTAAGCACAAGATGCTTTCTGAACTGTGATTTCCCAGTTTCCTTTCACTAGACACTTGCAGTTCCATTTTATCTTGTTCTTAGGAGCAGTAATTTAAAGAAGGTACCAGAGATGAAGTCCTCCTTGCTTCTTGCCCATGCTCCCTCCTAGGAGGTAATTGAAGCACTTTTGGGGATGCAAGAAAACAGTTCCTGTATCTATATTTAAAGACCCATCTGGTATCTAAGAGATTGTGGTCTCCCAGGCCACCTCAGACAGGCACTGAAGGGACAGAGGATACTCTGAATTACCCTTTGGAGGACTTGAGGTTAAGAGAACTTGCCTTTGAGGAGTTCTGTTCCACTGTGGTTATAGAGAGAGCCACAGCAGGCTGAGACTGCCACAGCTTGGAAAGCCCAAATACTGCTCAGGGCACTGATTATCCCACTGAGCTCAAACTGCAGGGGAAAATACTTGGTGGTAATAGCAGAGTAAACATTCACAATTTAGCTGGAAATCTAGTTATACAGGCAAGAAATTTATCTAGTATTAGAGTGTTATATCCCTGTGTTAAAATTCTGGGGGTTTAGTCACTGGTTTTCTTTTTTTGTTTCTCCTTATTTTAGAACTTCTTATTTTCTTAATTAATTTATTATTTTTTGGCAATTTTTTATTGTAAGCCAATTAATACTATCCAAGATTGTCTTGTAATTTGAGTCTGGACAATCAGTAACTGTTTGGAACCTTATTCCTGGTAATTTTCACGAGGAGTAAATAGTAGAAGGTAACACTCCGTTTAGTACAAGCATTTTTAAATTTGAAAATAGAAATGAAATGTTGCAATCATACTGTTGCCTTTCTCCAGTCTTAAAACCAAAACACAGTTTATGGGGAAAAGGGGTTTTTACCTCTGTATTTATTTCAGGATCTTTGGGTGCAGCACTTTGCCCAGGTAGAATGCCCTGAAAATGCATGTACACCATCACACTGAAATACACACAATTATAGGCCTTGCAAAATTAATATATTTATCAAAGATCCCCCAATGAGAGGCTCGAGTGAACATTTCATTCTGAGGAACTTTCCCCCTGGATAAGCTTATTTTAGTTTACAAAAATATGTTTTGGAGAGGACTTTGGTGTTTGAGGCTTCTAGATTGTTTGGTTTTTTGGTTTAACAGTGCTATGGGCCTTAGCTAAGTTATCAGACTTGGAGAGTTACAAGTATGTAGGCTAAAAGCACTGAGAATACACAAAACTGTGTAAGAGGAGTATTAAAGAAAAGGCAAAAAGTCATTCTGGCATCAATACAGTTTACCAAAATAACCATCTCTTGGTTATTACTCCTTTGGGGATGTCCAAGAAGGAAAAGACTGATTATATGCATGGCAATATTCTAATATTATCAAGTGGTTTGGAGTTTTATTCCATTTTTAAATTGATAAGGTGCTCATAAGGTACCTTATGCTTGAAAGCACCATATGGTGAGATAGTTTTGATCTCTCTCTGTATACGTGCACATATCTTTCTAAATTCTGATATAAAGACAGGAGAAAATAATTCTCTCATGTGTTACTCTCGAGTATGCCAACACAACCATTACATGTATTACTTTCACCAGTAGTGGTGTGGGCTGGATAAGCAGTAGCAGCTTTTAAATTATGCAAGTAGCTTATGAATCAGAGAGATGTTTTGTCAAATGACTCACTCCCTTAGATAATTAGGCTGGGACAGATCTTGGGGTTTTAAAAGTCTTAATGGATTTTGGAAACTTGACGCCTTCAGGAAAAAAAAGTTCATCAGCTGCATATCAGCTTTTATCTGTTTGTGTCAGATTCTTGAGTTTCCTACAGAAAGACCACGTAAACTGCTGAACTCCATTACAACTGTTTGAATGAGCAGTCCAGGAACACTTGGTTGAGCTGATTTGGCAGGATGCTACGCTTCTAAACCTACTCTGAAATTCAGCTTTTGTTTGAAAAGAAATCTGGTTGCATATTATTTTACAAGTGACTAATTCAGCTGTTTGAATCTGTTGAGACAGAATACTTTATCTTCAAGTGGCAAGGAACTTAATGAAATATCCAGTTCCTGAATTGTTTTCATCCCCTTTCCATTGACCCCAGGCTCATCTTTGGTTACCCCAGGGGATCAGTGCTCACTGTCATACTCAAGAATGAGCAGAAATCACTGGCAGTGATATTTGCACAATATTACAGAGAGTAACTTTGCAAAAATAAAACTCCTCAGTGTGTCATCAGTCATGCGAGAAGTACCAGACACATGCAAATGAATGCAAAATCCCTTGCTAACTTCTGCTAGTAAAACAATTTGGAACAGTGTTCTCTGTGTGGGAAGATGCCAGTCTGTGAAATACTGGGAGGAGCTGTGTTATTCCATAAGGAACCCAACAATGGGGGAAATGATTCAAGATTTGATAAATAATGTTGAGGTTTAATTACTTCCTTAGGATATGTCACTCTCAGGATTTCCAGACTGCTATTTATTTTTCTCTTTTAAACTCAGTACATTAGATATTTTAAATGGTCCATGATATGGCTTAGAATTCAGATGGAACTTAGAGGCACACAGTTAAAAGTCCTTCACATCCTTCCTGAGGGTTACAGGAAAAAACCCCACTCTGCTGTGGTGTATGGCTGCAGCATCTACAGCTCAAGTGCTTCTCTTTGCAGAGAGCAATAAGGGACAAGCTTCTTGCATTTCCCAGGTAGTTTCCAAGGTTCCAGATTTATTTCTATTTTATCCCCTTTAAAAAGTGTATTGATATTTTACTTACGTTGCTCTTCTTTTTAGTGGTTTTTGACAAATATTTCAGTGAATCCTATCTGTCAATGCTCTTGAAATTCTCTCTGCCTGTCTTATATTTTCATTAATTTATGGATTATTTGGAATGTAATAATCAGTGATGTGACAATGCCTAGACAGAAAACAGAGTGCTGATTGTGTTTTCTTGCTGCCATTTTTTTTCCTGACACCTCTACTTCTCTTGCTTCCCCCGCCTCTTTTGTTTTTAACAGTATATTTACTGTGGGTGGCACTTTGGGTTTTGTTTTGGCAAGTGCAGAGTTTAATCCTACACCTTCTTCATTATGTCAGGTACATCTTTGCAAAATTATTGCTGTCACTGATGTATTTTTACCTGAAAAGATGGAAACAGCTTGCCTCATTGCTAGCTAAAAAGGAGGCCCTGTAAACACTCTCATTCTTTCGAATAATTACCTTCTTTTGCTTTCCAGATGGAAACCTTTTAAACTGGACTCCTTATTTGAGGGACTTTGTGAAATCAAGCCAGAGACAGCAGTTGAATTACAAGAAACCAAAAAATGAATCTGTGTTTTTCAAACTTATGCCGTCAAAAAATGTTAAATTTTTTTGTGATATGCCCATAAATATGAAAGCATCTCTGCACCTTTGTAGAGAAATAGTTTTTCGATAGTTCTGAAATTACAGGGAACACCTTTTGTAATTAAAGTAATAAATTCTCAGATGTGAAGAGTTTATTCAAGCAGTGATAAAACAATAAGGCTTTTTGCCTCTAAATGAGCTATTGAAGTGGTGATATTAGCAGTACTGGAAATGCTTTATTCCCAACAGCCTTATAACTATTGATGAGTTGATGTGGCAAGGATGGCTTTGGTTTCGGGGGTGGGCTGCTGATTTAACAATTGGGATATGTTTTCATGGCAGTATTTTCCTTCAAACAACAGAAATGTCTTATCTGATTAAGAATTTTATTATTGTACTCTATAAGCTCATACATAAAATATTATGCAAAACTGATGCTACAATAATCCTTTATTAACATGATTTCAAAGGAAGATTTTCCAATATTAATTCAAGTGGCTTCAGTAGTATACAGCAGATCAGCATTATTTTATTGCCTTGCCATTTTAGTCCAGGCAACTAAAATCCATATGCTGTGCGTGGATGGAAGGTGATTTTTGTTTATTGGTGCATTTGTTTCTGAAAACTGAACTTTGTTTTCATTTCTGTTTTGTCCATGTTTTGAAGTAGTGGAATGCTGTGACCTTAAACCACAACTTTAAACCAAATCTGTGAGCTGTGCATCTCCACCCAGCACTCTGGAGCTAGCAGAACTGCATGGTTTGCTGGTGCCTCTTTAGGTGAAAGATGACCTAAAACCTGTTCCCTGCTTTTCCCCCTGAGCAGCTCCTGACAGTGTTTTTGGTACCCTCAGTCCTAAGAGCATACAAGAGTGATTTGTTTCCTTCCTTTGTTCCATGTGGAAGCTGGGCAGAGTTGTGGCCACACTCCAGAAGGGCAGCTTTTCCCCTTGTTTTACTTTATCCCTGCTACAGTACTGAGGGTGACCTTTTGTAACACCAGAAATGACATTTCTGGGGTTCCATCAGCATCAGAAATAAGTCCAGGTGAAATGGTGACTGCAGTTTTTCTCCAAACACCACACACATAAAAATGGAGGAGTCATCGCTGTATTTCTGAACTGGAATCCATCATTAGTTTATTGGGGTGTTTGGTTGGTGGCAGTGAACTTTGTATCTCTGCCTTAATCTCCTAAGTGGGGCAGGGACTCTTGGGTACATGGGATCATTTCCTGATCACACTAATGAAATGACAGTGACATACTAACGAAATCCTTCAGCATCAGGAAAAACCCCTGACCTGTTACCCAGCATGAGGCTGGGGTCTGTGGAACCATGTGTTGCTCAGAAAAATGGTGACAAGTTTCCAGTTACATCTCCTCCAGTTTAGAGATGTGCCAAGTCATTCACTGACTTAGTAAATGGGCTAAATGTTGGGGTCTTTCTGTCAGGAGCATACTTAACCCTGAATAACAGCCTGAGAGAACCAGATAAAAAGAATAAATGGCATTTGTCAGTTTGTTTAGAGATTCCCAATAGTGTATTGACAAGAGGCAAGTTTGTAACTTATGGTCACATGAAGGAAAAATGAGATTTGGAGGAATAACTGTACCAGTTGTAAGCAAAAATATTTTGGTCTTATCAAAGGGTCTTCTTCTGTTCACAGCCTTTAAACATGGTAAAGGTAGGAATTTCTGTCTGCAGCAAACAGTCATACTAAGTCACAAATAAAAAGCATCTTTTCCTATGCCTAAATATTTATTTTTTTGACTGCATTTTATATGTTCTTAAAGAGTCTTCCATGAACTTACTGCTTCCCAGAGCAGTGCTTTTCCAGTTCTGGAGTCATGTTGTGGCCTATGAACAATTTTCCCATTCCTGCAAGAGCCACTCCTGAAGTAAGGCTAAGAGGGGACAGATAAGGAGAATAAGATGTGCTTCCTGAGAAGTGGTCCAGTAGGTCAGTGAAGTCCATTATGTTCTACAGGTGCAATATTCCCACAAGTCTTTCAAAAAAGAAGTACTTGTCTCCCAATAAGTTTTGATATAAAAATTGTATCACCTAGTTAAAACCCATTTTTCTTAATTCTTATGGATGCACTGAAAAGCAGAACTCCTTATGGAAACACCAGGGGAAAAAAAGGAATCTGTCACAGGGAACCTATTCCTGGCAAAGCTTTCTAAAACCTCTGCAAGCATTTTTCTAGTTTAGACCAATTGCACTTTGTGTTCAAGTGATTGGAAGTGTTGGTGGCATTGCCTTGTTTTGCTGCTCACGTTAGCCAAACAGAACATCCTGGAAAAGGGAACTTTGGGCTCAGCTCAGTCTGGATTAGGGCCCAAAAGCCCCTTCAGTATTCAGCTCCCCTCGGATCCCCAGCTGGTTCCTCTAAGTACCTGGACTTGAAGGAGGTTTCCCCCCCTGGAATTCTGCTGCACTTTATGCAAATGCATGAAGAATTTAAGTGGTGCATAGTGTCTGACTTTTAGCTCTTACAGCTTAATTTAGAAATTGAAGTTATCTTTTCATTCCTCAAATTCTGTCATATCCCACCCTTCCTGTCATTTGCACACTGAAGGTAGTGATTTTCTTTGAAATGCCCCAATTTTACATGTATATCCTAGCTGTCTGTGAATATTTGTGGGACTCCAGAGGAGAATTTCTGGTGTAGAATGTGCTTTCATGTTATGCCGAAAAGTCACCAGAAAAATGTCAGTGTATTCACTCAACAGCAGAATTTCTCACCTCACATCTGCCATTAGAACACACTACCTAAGTGAAAGTACCTTCATCTGTTTATTAATAGGAATTTCCACAGGTACAGGATGGTATTTTAACATCCAAACCAACTGGACATAAATTTTAGGCTATATTTCTGGAAAAAATGTGCTTTCATTTTCCATTGTAATTTTTATGAGAAGTGTGTGATAAAAAGAACTAAGTTAAATCTATTCATGAATTTTTGAGTGGTTTGTCTTTCTCTTTTATCTATTTTAAGAATTGGATGTTTCTTAGACAAGCACAGCCCACCTACTGAATAAATGTCTATATTGCTGAATGATGATGAATAAATTCATGAGTATACATGGTTATAGTAGGCTGAGAAGAATCACTAGGTTCTTGCTATTCTAAGGTTTCTGTCTCATTCCTTTTAATCTTTGTATATTTTACAAAAAGAGAACTGGAAAGTTGGAAGCATAATCTGGATTGCTCAGATGAATTCAAACTGCAGATTTTTTTTTCTTGTTCTGAAATGTTGGGCACTGGCTGAGTTTTGCAAGTGTTATAGGAGTTCATTTTCCACCTTTAAATATGTGGTTATTATGTTTGATTATGTGTTAGACCTGCTTTATTGTGCTTTTATTGCACTCTGAAGAGATTTGATTTGTATTTTTAAGGTACTTAAATGTACTTTGGAATATATTAAAAGAGGAAAGATTGTTTGTAAGGTATTGAATTAGCTGAAAATAACGTGGGTGGTAACTCAAGTAGTGTATTCATTACACACATAAAGGCTAAATTAGAGCTCTGTGTATCCCATTTATCCAGAGCCAAATGTACTTGAAAATGATATTAGCACAGGATCCAAGCCCCAAACGCGCATGACATTTTTTCAGGCTGCATTTCCACAGCACAGTTCAGGTTAGCACAGTTCCTAAGCAGAGGAAGGCAGAATTTTCCTGCCTCTCCTCTTGTTTTCTCTGTTTTCCATTAGGAGTCCTCTTTACCCAACTGCAGATGTGTGTTTGCACATGTGTGCAGTCTGCCTTGAACACAGTTTGATAAACCTCCCCCGTCTGTTTATGTAGTGTTTCAGTGACAATTCCAGCACATCATCAGGCACCAGAGCAGGACAGAAAGGGAGCAGCTTTTGGACCTTCCCCCTCCTGCACCGGGGAGGTCCCTGCTGATCCAGGGGAGTGGGAAACAGCCGTGGTGCCCCCTGAGGGTGGGAGCAGAAGCCATCTCAGAATGTGCTTTTCCAGGATACTTTATATGTGGGAAGTGATGGAATATGGCGATGTCTTTCTTCTGCTCTCAGTTGGCCTGTAACAAGTAAGGAGATGTGCAGCACAGCCCCAAAGAACTCCGTGCGGTTTGTCCTGCATTCATGGTCCTTTACTGGCCCTTTTGGTCTCGCTTGAAGCCCTCTGGAGTGTCAGAGTTCTTGGAGGATTTGCTTCAAGGATTTCTCTGCCATTTCTAGGTCTTCTGTACCTTAAGGACTAATTAGAAACCTGAGGTTTCCTAAAGATGGCCACACATATCTCTCTGAACTGTTAATCACGAACATCTGCATGCAGGTATTTAGGTAGATAATTTCGGTTGATGAGATCCATTCATTAAGCACTACAAGGGGTTTAACTACTCTCTCCATGTTAATGTGCTGATCTCCAAGCAAAAATAGAACATTCATGCTTGATTGATGTTTAAATAATTTCATTATCAAGGAGAATAGTAGGATGGACATTGACAGCTTGACAGAAAGCCAATGCTTATTAGAATTACAAATTTGTTAAAAGAAATTATTATACTCTTTGTAATCAGCATACATGCCCCAGTTGAAACAGCTTGAATAAGTACAACATTGCCCTTTAAATTTTATGTTTATAAGGAGAGGAGAATTATGTGTCTTTTTTAGAATTGAGTTAAATAAGTATATTATCTTAACCAGCATTTTTCTGATAGGGCTCTTGTAATATGTGTAAGAATTTTAAGTGGAGAAAATTCTATTTGAAAAAGCCATTTTATTTCCTTTGTTAAGGAATTTACTATTTTATTAACTGTCTGTTTCTAAATTAAAGTGAAGTAGGAGTAGCATAGACTTACAGCTATATCTATACTTCCCAGAATTGCCCCCTAAAACTTTGGTATTAAGTGCTTAAACAGTTCCTTCAAAATCTCTCCTAGCTAAATTCTATAATTGAGTGGAAAAGAAGATACCACTAATCTTTAGCATGTGCTCTCCAGGGAGCTGCTAGAAATGTTCATAAACTCTCCTTTAATGCTTCTGGTCCTAAAAGGAACTGAGAAAGGACGAGTGCCTGAAACTTCCTCTTCCCATCTGAAGACGACAAGAGGAAATAGAACACTTGCCAATAAAATGTTCAACACATGTGCATCTTTAGGGGAATGCAGAGTCACACTGGTTTCAGAGGGACTGCTGAGATATGGCAGTATTTGCAAAGCAGATAAAAAGGGCTGATGCCTAAAGACTTTAAAATTTGTGTGTTTGTGGAAGAAGTAACAGAATGGCAAAGAAATCCAGACCAGCTCAATAAATACTACTTTGCTTTTGTAAATGTGATTAATGGCAGGAGCACAGTTCAGGTATGCTGGCAGTGGTCAAAATGAGTTGCATCTCTTGCTCTTAAATCCAGATTTTGAATTTTAAACAGACAACCCTGTTACTTCCAAAAATTTAGTTGAGTCTACTTTAGAGACACAGATCCAGATTCAATTCTGCCATAAAAAGGTCCTGGTACCTGGATGAGGATGCAAAGCTTAGCAGTGAAAATGCCTACATCGCAAATCAGCGAAGAGTGAAAAGTGTTATTCCGTCTTCCAGGGTTCTCCTGGACAGCTCTGCTGGCCGTGTCTGAACATGGGTCTGGCCAAGAGTCCAGTTTAGGCCAAACCAGTGACACGTTTCTTGCACGGCTTGGTCACAGAACCCCGCTGCAGTTCCAGCCACAGCTGAGCTTTTTCCTTTGCTGCCTTTCCCTATTGCCTGTCCCTGTGGGACAACAGGTATATTCCATTCCCCTTCTTCTCATTTCTTCTGTGCTTCTGCTGCAGCCCCTACTGCACAGATTTAGTGTCTCTGGGATGGAGCAGTTTTTCACTCTGTCATGCCCCTCCAAACCATACCAACGGCAGAGGGCTGGCTTGGGCAGCCTCACTGTGTCTGTGACACCCCAGTGTCCCTGGCTCTTCATGACTGGGTTACTGTTTCCAAATGAACTTTTTTTTTTTCTCCACTGTGAATTTAAAATTCTGATTGCTGTACGTAGGACAGTAAAATATGATGATAGGGAAGAAACAAACCCAAAATACAATGCTGACAAGTATATCTTGATCAAAGGCTTCTGGATAGATACAAGGCAATTTTCATTATTCAGAGTAAAAGAAGGCAATTTCACATCAGTTTTATTGTCATAACCATTCCATTGTAAACAAGATTTTTACTGATCTACTACTCTAGCAGAGAAATGAGAGCTCTGATGTTACCTGCAAGTTTCATTATTTGTTTGGTGAATAATTTGCATTAACTGTGCGTGTAACTTTCCCTCTGCCTTTATCACTAACCATATGTTCTGCCCATCACAGAGAGAAGGGTGTTTTACAGCAGCCACAAAAACAAGGGTTGAGCTGATGATTCCCCCTATAAGAATGCAAGGCAACAAGGCCATTAATTTTCTTTGAAAGTCAATCAGATACTTTGGGAACCTCTTGATGTTTCACAAGGATGATCTTTCAGCTGGGAGTATCGATATTTTTGCAGAAACACCAAAGATTCTTGCAAAGAATTTAAATCTGTAGCCTTGCTCTTCTAAAACAAAATCAACTGAAGGGAACAATCAAGCAGCATTTGTAAGTAAAAATAACTCTGTACTTAGTTTGACACTGCCAGCTCTTCACAGAATACTTGGGAAATAAATGATTCTACTGCATCTTTGAGATCCTGATGCAGTTAAATTTATCATGATTCCTCTTTACTAAATTTTCCTATCCTTTTACAAAACAAGGGATATATTCTTTCCTCAGCTCCAGAAGCTTCAGTGAAGCTGAAAATTGGTTCAGCTCCATTTATCCCAATAAAATGACACTTTTTTACCCTATCAGGCTTCAATGAGTATGGCTGAGACACACTTTTACCCAAGGTAGATCAGTGCTTTCCTTCATTTTTTGTCAGTAATATATTTGAAAGAAAACAAATACCTGACCAGGAATGTGATTTCAGTAATACAAAGTAGATAAATATTTTGCTTAACACTGTTTATCCTTGCATATGTACTCAAAGGAAATGGCATAGGAGATGTTTGTGAGATGCAATAATCAGTGTCATGCAAGACCTTAGCTACCTGCAGTGAAGGTGTTTTTGCTGTAAGCTGCACATTTACCCCTGTTTTTTATTCACTCCTAAACTGAGCCATTACTTTGCACAGTCTTTGTTCATGTTAATAAGGATTTCACCAAGTGCACCTACTCTCAGTGCTAGCTATGTGTCAAAAAACCCCATAGTTGCTCTACCAGAGTTGGTAATGCTGCCCTTCCAATTTTAATTTTTTCCAGTTGCTAAATAACCTGTGTGCATTCTGCAAATCACCAGTTTTAAACAGCTGTTACAGTGATAAAGTCAATTAGCTGTTCTTCAAATGAGGAGAAATCATTCAAAGAAGGTTTATGCTATAATGAGGATTTTATTTATTATGTCTTTGCTGCTTCTGTTCTTTAAATGCAGCAGACTATTCAGGTCAGCATTCTATCTTTAACTGGAAAGTATTTGCTTATCATGGCATAGGAAAGGGAAGAGAAGAGATTTGTTCTACCACCTTGTAAATTGTCTGCTAAAGGACAACTGCTTGGAAAGTGGTACCAACCAAGTGTACAGCAGAATGTCAAGGGTAAAGAGTGAGGGGTGAGATGTTAATTAGTGTTTTACCATCTACAGAATGCACGGTGGTGGTGACTGAGCTGGGTGGGAGCAGTGACCTGAAACATCCTGGGTGGCAGTCGTGGTGCACATACAGCTCTCTATTTCCCTGTCTTCTCATGTTCAATTAGTCCTGGCATCCCTTCCTTAAATAATTTTACTGATGTGTGTATTTTATCCATCACTTATAAGTTTTAGACATCTCCCACTATAAGTTAATCTCTACACCAAAAAAATAAAGAAAGATTTTATAACCCACAAGAAATCATTTGCAAGACTAATGCAGAAGAAGAGCAAATGAGGATGCACACATGCACAAAGTGTTCGACAAAAAATGATTTGTTTCTCCAGTTCCAAGCCTACAAAATCCTCTTTGACTTCGCAGCCAGTTTTTGTGGGTTGCAGGCAAAACTCCTAAGCAAAATATAAGTAGATTTTGGTTCTGTGCTTTACAATTTGTGTTTGCTGGGAAAAACAGGGGAAGCGATTCATACGCTTCAGCTCCTTAACTGCAAAGAAGATTATTTTCTTTTCCCAACAAAAAGGCTTGGAAAGTAAAAACATTTGCTCCAGTTGGTCACAACGGGTGGAGAACAAGCAGCTAAGGCTGTATGGAGAGAACAGCGACCGAAGGAAGCCTTTTGTAGAGGGAAGTAAATTTCCCCAGTATGGAGAAAGGGATTTTGGGGACCAAATGCTAAAATAATGATCTTGCTCATTTCTGTGTGCAGCCACAGAAGAGAAACAGTATATTTTGCTAAAAATTTTTGTGGCTTAGTTCATCAAATGAGGAATTGTATTCTCTTAGCATTAGGGTATAAAATAAAATATTCTGTCATGATTGTCCTGGTGGAAGGTTTAAATCACTTTCACTTATCATTGATCACATTAACAAAAATGTAAAAATGAATTTTTTTGAGGATGCTGTTAAAACTCTGTTTTATTCCTCTATCATTTTGGACCATTAAATAATACTGAAAGATCTCATTTGGGAAGATAATAAGCAAGAAGGAGCAGCTGTGAATATTGTGGGGTTTGGTAGAATCACATTCTTTTTGTGCAAGGTTTGTCTCCATGGATTGGTTTTTGTTTTTTGGTAGGGTCACTTTTTGTATGCTAATACTCTATTTAAGAGAATTTTTTATTTATAGTTCTAGTAAATGCAAATCATTGCAGATTAATGTTCTACAGTCACTGCAAATAAAAGAAAAAAACTGCAGCAAAGTCAGACAAAGTCATCAAAGCTTCCGACATAAAATACCCATGGATTCCACTAGGAGGTTTTGGAAGAAAAATTCTTTGCCATATCTTTCATGAAAGGCTCTGCAAACTGTGATTTTCTGTGTAAACATCAGTGGTTTTGAGATCTGATTAATTTAAGGTATTCATCTCTTGAAGAGTTCATCATGCAACAATTGTCTCATAGGTAGTGTGTTGCCTTAAGTTCTCTGGTCTTAAAATTAAAACCAAAACAGAGTTTATGGGCAAAAGGGGTTTTTACCTCAGTATTTATTTCAGGATCCTTGGGTGCAGCACTTGGTCCAGGTGGAATGCCCCAAAATGCACACACTGCCCCCACACACCAAAATGCACACAATTCTAGGCCTTGCTAATTAGCACATCTATCAAAGATCCCCCAGTGAGAGGCTGGAGTGAAGCCCTCGTTGTGAGGAACCTTCCCCCTGGCTGGGCCTGGCTGAGGTTCCAAAATGTGTTCTGGAGAGGCCCTTGGTGTCTGGGGCTCCCAGGATGTTTGCTCTCCTGGTTTAACAGTGCCGTGGGGCTGAGCTGAGTTCTCAGCCTTGGAAAGTGTGCAGGCTAAAAGCACTGAGAATACATAAAGCTAAATAAAAGAGTATATAAGAGGGGTATAAAGGAAAAGGCAAAAAATCATCCTGGCATCAGTGAGAGAGAGAGAAACATCTGAGAAACTTGTTGCAGCTGAAGAATCACAGTTATTTCTCTTTAAGTGGAAATTTAATGACCATGCAACATCAGCTTGAAATGCGTTGTGTATAATCAATTATCATTTCACTGACAGAGTGAGTGGTGCTGTGTAAGCTACAAAGGAGATTCTTTGTCCTGGATAGTGGCTAAAAGTATTTCCTGCAATTTGTGTATTTTTGTGTAACAATGGCTTTAATTATGCACATCTCCAGCTCTCAAATATCTGTACATCACCTTTCACTAACCTGCTGACAGCCTTTAGCTGGTCAGAGTATTCTGTTCCTCTCCACCCCTCCGTTAACACTGATTTTCTGTGAAGATGTAAAGTGGTTGTGCTCAAAATTCAGCACTAATATAAGAAAATGCCACTGTACCTAAAACCATGGTGATAACGTAGGCACAGTATTGTCCCCATGGCTTTGTGGCTGCCAGGGCTCCTCTGCTGGAAGCACACTTATCCTTTCTTTTTAGTGCAGGGCAAGGCAGGAATCTCCAGCCATTGAGACAAACCCTGGGAGGTAAATCTCACCTCACTGGAGCCTCTGGCTAGAAAAGAGAGAATTCACATGTTGTATTTTACCAGTGGGCTTCTAATTATAATTTAGGAAATGACTGGTTTTTATGAAATGGTGGCATTCCTCTCAAAAAGCAAATTGTTTCTCAGAAAAAAAATAATCATGCTGTTGAAAGTATAATTTCCTTTTAAAATAGTTAGAATAACTTCTAAGTGAAAATGTTTTCAAGCAGCCATTAAGAGTCATTAGAGCTACCAGGGGTGTGATGTTGTATCCCAGTAGCTGAATTCAGTGGTGTCACCTCCTATTGCTGACAGTAAGTTACAAGGCAATTACATAATTGATACTCTCAAAGTCACCTGCAAACTGTAAGGAAGAATAGAGCTGTTTCTATGGTTCCAAAACAAAGGGTAGGATTTCACAGGAATATGATGCTTATCCTGCTCAGTCTCATGTATAACATTTATTACCATAAAAATAGACTGTACTGACTCATGGTTATTGAGGATAAAACCACACAGATATCAACCAAATACCTGTGGGCCACACGGAGTTACTTTACTTTAATAGCAAGTTGTAAACATCACAAGGTTTCTACAGTGACAAATAGACATCACTGTTCTCTCTTGAAAAGGATATTTCTGAGGATGATTGTTAAAGAGTAATTTATCACATGTTTTCCTTGAAATAAATGATACAGCATATGGGAATGTTATAAAGGAATTATTGGTGGTAAATCTGATTTGAAATCTCTTGGGTGAGTGGAATGACCTTTCAGCTAGCGGAAATAATAGACTTTCAAAGAGCACATTTTTCTTATTATTGTAGGAAAAAACACCATTGCTTATTTGACAGTTCTACTTACAGCACCTTGTTGCAGCAGCTAAATTTCTGAATTCTTAGTAGCTAAAAGTGCATCAAATCTATGTGGAACTCCCTCAGATTTCTACAAACTAACTTTATATAATTTGGATCCACACCACAGATAAGAACCAGCCATGAAAAAATCTGGGAAAATTTAAGTGAAAGACTGGACCACTTTCTTTTACCAAATACAGTTATTTTTGAAACAAAAACACTCTCAGTCAAATCTTTTTGATACATCTTTAGGCAATTTCACTGACTGGATTTCTCATTCTCTTTTGCTGTAGGAAGATTGTTTATAAACATTTCTTAGATGCAAGTAGCACAAAATGGGTAGGTATGAAACATTCCTGCTCACAGTGGAAACTTAAGCCAAGATAATATTTCAGCACCAAGCAATAACACTTAAGAACATTAAGGATGCCATTGAATAGAACCAGGCAGCCTCTGCTAACTCAGGTTTAGGGACAGAAATCAGGGCCCTGAGCTGCATGTCATTTCCTTCCCTCTTTGGAGAGTTACTATCTTTATTATCAAAGCATCCTGTGGTTCACCTAAGGGCACTACAGAACTAGAAGCACCATTTCCCAATTAATATTTTAATGTAAAAAAGCACTAAGATAAAAGTACTTTCCCATGCAAAAAGCTAACATTATACTGGTTTTCCATGGGACAAATTTTTAAAAGGCCTTTTGTAACCTTGGGCAAATAATTTCGCTTGTTGTGCCACCATTTATATTTTCAAATTTTTACAGCCTGATCTGTTATGAAAACAACCTCAGGCAGGGACTTTTTCCCCCTTTCTTCTTGCATAAAGTAGTCAGTGCAATGTGATATTAATGCCAGGATGATTTTAGTCTTTTCTTTTACATCCCTCTTATATACCCTTTTATATAGTTTTATATACTCTTAGTACTTTCAACCTATATACTTGTAATTTCCCAAATCTGAAACCCACTGTACCATTAAACAACAAAACCAAACATCCTAAAATCCCAAACACCAAAATCCTCTCCAAAACATAGTTTTATAAACTAAAACAAACCCATCCAAAGAAAAAGTTCCTCAGAACAAAAAATTCACTCGAACCTCTCACAAGAGAATCTTTGATAGATATGCTAATTTACAAAGCCTATAATTGTGTGTATTTCAGTGTGTGAGGAAACAGTGTGTACATGAATTAACATTCCACCTGGACAAAATACTGTACCCAAAAATCCTTAACTAAATACTGAAATAAAAGCCACTTTCCCCCATAAACCATGTTTTATTTTTAATTTTAAGACCAGAAAAAAGCAACAATGTCCCGTGGCTCTGGGGGACTGAAATGCAATCCAAACTGCAATAAACCCCCCCACCTAAGCTGAATGCAGGTCTGTAATGGGGTATGAGGCTCTTTACCCTCACTGGAAATAGCCTGGATATGCAATCTGTACTCACCTCCCCTGAAGGATTACCAACTTCTAAAATCTGATTGGTTGAAAAGAATAAAATTACTTCAGGTTCCATTTCTCTCTCTGAATCACCTAAATAGTTGTTTGTAATTATGGCAAGATTTCCTTTAACCTGTTGCTATATGAATGCCACTTACAGAGGAGAAATTCTACCCCTGCTTCCTCTCTTGTAGTAATTCCAGTCACTGAGTTGTCAAAGCAGCAAATTACAGTTTGTGAGCTTTGAGGGGGCATCCAAATTGGGCTTTGCACTTTTCTTCACTGGTTTCTTACCCAGCTACTCCTGGTTATGAATTGTTGCATTTAAATCTCAGCAGTGTATTTACAAAATGAAATTACTCAACATACACTTGGGGTGGATAAAACATAAATTGAAAGCTGTAATAAGTGATAGCTTTCCTGTTCTGATGTTTCATCAAATTGCTTCCTGAATCTTAAAAATACAGAGGCATCTTCTTCTTCAAAAGCTTCATGTGTTTAAAAGAGTTAGGGTAAATCAGAAAAGAGTGTGTGGATTATGTACATTTTATAAGCCCTCTCTTGTAGTGCCTTATGTTTCTTTTTGTTTTCTGTGGAAATAATTTTTTTTTTTTCTTCATACGGAGGAATTTAAAAATTGAACTGAAAGCTCTATCCATCTTTGAAAGTGTATGAGTTATTTATAGAGAAAAGAATATACTGTTAAAGGTTAAGTCATTACTTTAGTACACACCTAATATATCACAAATTTTATCCATACCATATTTTTGCTTTTAATATTTCCTCTCATAATGTATAGGTTGTTCATGTGTTCTTCATATATTAAAAGCAGTTGGTTTATCAATCAGAAAATTTTGGAGTCTCTGGTTGCTGTTTGGAGGATGGGGTTGTGCACCTTCATTTGAATACAAAGGGAATGTGATGGACTTAGGTTCGATCAGCAAGAAAGATTTTTTTTTCCCCCTCTTCTTTCTTTTGCCCTTGTTTCTTTCCTCTCCATATTTGAAGTGTTTGGTTTTTACCTTGCCAAAGTTGCCTTTTGATGTTACCTTTTCCTGCTGTGGGTACTGATTGGTGGGGCACTGTCTGGGTTTTGGCAGTGTGAATCCCATGGGCTGTGCAGCTCTCTAAACACCTCTGAGGCTGGCACTGCACAAGGAGTTCAAGGAGAGAACAAGAACCTTGTTTGTAACAGTTTCTCTGATTTTCTTATCTGTCCTATGCAAACACAGAGATTTTTATTAAAGACACAATTTACTGAGTGCACTTTAAAGTTGAACAATAACAGAGTTTGGAAGAACTGGCATTTTTTGGGGTTTTTTATCATTAATAGAAGCAAGTTCTAATTTTTTACTCAGTCTTTTGGGTCCATACTTGGGCATTGTTGAAGTAAAGTGACATAGCAGTCACTGAAATCCATCCAGGTGTTCCCACTCCAGCTCAAGATGCCTTTATATAGTGCCCCACGTGCATTCAATAAATAGAAATCCAGCTAACTCTGATATGTGCACAGACTCTGATTGGAGTGAGAGCAGCACCAGGCTCCATGAGAATGTTGTTCCAAATTGGTGATGCCTTGCTGTGTTTTCTTATTGCAACTGATATTTTAGGCAATAATGAAGTTTTTAAAAGCAAGTCAAAAATATTCTTTGAGGTATCAGAGAAAATCACTTGTAATAGCTGTTGGGACTTAGAGCTGTCAGTTAGCTGTGTAACAAATTTCTAGGTTTTATTTGAAGATAGGAGTTTCTATATTTCTGCTGCTGCTGGGTTGCTCTCTTCCTGCTGTCTACTTGAATTACTGTTTCAGTGTTATTCTGGAATTGTGCTGCTACTGTGGGCTAATCCAAAAGTCACAGAGTTGTGTGGAGTGGTTGTTTTTCCATTAGTAGTATGTATGTTATAAATGCTCCATTTTCAAATGTGTTTAACTGCTCTTTTAAAGAGGCCTTGGACAAAAGTTTAACTTACAAAATATAGCATTGATGAGTACTGCATGAGGTAAATCAATAACTCTTTCTTATTTTGTATTCAGGTGTCTGAGATCTATCCCAACCTTATTTTTGGGTGGTGGAGAAACTTGAACCAACCCTCCTCACCATATCCATGCTTTTTGTGAATTTGATAATTCCATTGCTGAATTCACGAAAACACATTTATTTTACATTGTGCATTATTTTATTTCAATGGAAAACATCTTTATCTCACGCTTAAATGTTAATACATCTAACAGTGGAAAGCAAGGAGATAATCTGAGTGGTACTGACTTGAATTGGCTGTAGCCTGAGGGCTTGCATTTGGGCTGTGCTTGGGGAAGTGTGGGATAAGCAGGTTAAGCCATGATATATGATCCCAGAGAGACAGGCAGGGACTGCTGCAGGAGTCAGATCTTGTGTCTGAAACTGCTACAGCTCTGCCCTCAGTTTCTCAGGGTAGATTCAATTTATTGTCCAAACTCTTATTTATATTGCTGATGTCTGTGGTTTCTAAGGATTAGCTAAAAAGTCTGTTTGGAGCAGATAGAATTTAGGGCAGTTTTATGTGTGGTCTTCTAATCATATATGTATTACTTATTTTAATATCTCAGCATGTTAAATCAGGTTTAAAGCAAGCGTGCTTTTCTGTTTGTCTGACTTATCTAAAATTTATAGCATTAATTAGACAGAGGAAGGCTGTGATTCGTGCAGCTTTTTATTTTATGTGACATTACAAAAGTGCTGTGCACCCAGGAGCCATTGCTAACATTCGAGGATGAACTGCTGAGGAGCATTCTTGAAAGCTGCTTATGTGTCTGTCTGAAATGAATGTGAGCCTGTAGCAGCTGCTACATTCCAAGAATATCCAGAGCATTCTCCAGTTTCATATTTAATTTATGAGGATAATGCAGAAATCCATATCATTCTATATATTTAAGATATTTTCTGTGATTTTTCTTGAAGAGAAATATTTCAATTAGAAATGAAGTTGTTCATGTCTAAGGAATATGAAGACAACCAAAGAGGGATGGGACCTGATCCAGTGAGTGGCATCTCTGCTGTGGCAGGGGTTTGGAACTAGACCAGCTTTAAGGTCCCTTCCAACCCAGGGTTCCCTGATTCTGGTTTCTGCTGTTGCCATTCCACACAAGAAACTCTTGAAATACAGTTTGGTCAAAGAATCAAACACAAAAAACAAATCTTGACTGATAAATCATTGAAATTAATGATTGCATTAAATAATTTTTGGGGAGAAAACAAATTTCATAAAAAGCTAGATTAAGTTTAACCTATCAGAAATATTGGGAGCCACTTTCCTGAGTTTCTGAGGTTTTATTTCTTAATCACAGACTTAATCCAAATCTTTGTGCTGGGGTTTTTTGGTATATCCAGGATCTTGCTATTTTTTTGTTTATTTTAAGATGTTGTTCCAGACAGTAATGACATAAGTATGTCTAGAGAGTCTGTTACATTATTTACTCTCCCAGCTTGCTGCAGAGATGCACCTCACTGTTAATGAGGGTGATTTATCTGCTCAGGAACACACGGCGTGAACGGCACTTTACAACGTGGGTTACTATAGAAACACTTCTGTAGTTTTATGCTCATATCCCAGTATATCTTACTTTTCAAATGCTCTCTGTGAACATTTTTAAATTAGCTTATCTCTTGAAAACATTTGTGAAGGACTTTTTTACCTCAATATTATTTAATATGGTTGTTATGGCAACCATATATTTCTCTTGATATTTTACCTATGAAAAGACAGTGCCTGTACCTCAAGCAAATGAGAGAGGAAAAAAAAATCTTAATTTACTTTTATTGCTACATATGTGGGCCCATATAACAAGAGTGAGTTGATCATGAAGCCTAAAAAGGGTTTGGGCTGTGCTTTCCTCCTCTTACACTTTACACTGACACACACAAAATCTTGATCGATAAGATTGATTAAAGTACATGATGCCGCTGCTGTTGCAGGCTCTGTGCTGAGATAATTAGCTGAAATGAGGTACTTTGAGTCAAAACCTTGAGGAATGGGCCCAGGTGAACCTAATGAGGTTCCACAGGCTCAAGTGCAAGGTGCTGTTCCTGGGCTGGGGCAATTCCAGACAGGAGCACGAGAGCAGCCCTGCAGAGGAGCACTGGATTTTGCAGGTAGACAAGTCTCCCTTATTTTGGAACTAAATCTTAAATGGCAGCATCTCACAGTGTCTAGCACCCTAAAAATGTTCCTATTAGAAACCTTTTCTGGAGGAAAATAGGGGAAATTACTTTGTCAAAGCAAATTCTGAAATCCTTGGTGCCTCATAACTGTTTACCAGGTGACAATGTGTGCATATGCACAATCCTCCACTCAGGTGATTCAAACATAATTAGATCCTGGGATTAAAATTAATAATTTGTGTTTGAGAAATAAGAGTGTCTGTATGGATACAAATCTCTTGCCCTCAGATGCATGCAGTAGTGGAACAGCATGTGTTGGTATTGAAATTTAGCTCATACATTTTAGAGAAGAGATGTTTCAAATAATTTTTTATAACTGATACTTACGTTATCAACTTCAAATGCATATTTCAGATTAAAATTCTCATTACAGTGAAAGTATCAATCAGTTTAAACCCTTCATGGTTTAAAACCCAGTGTTACAGCCAAGGCTCACATTAGGTATCATCTAGGTTACTCTTCTGAGTAATGATGAGGCATATTCTGTTTATCAGCAGGTGCTTAGTCTTTAATTTAAAGGAACAGAACTGCAATATTAAGGACAAGCTAGTATTTCTCAGCCTGAGAAATAATAAAATGTTGCAATAATTATTTCTAATGTGTATCAGGGTATTACAAACTAAGATTTTGGATTCCTTACCCTGAGAATTAATCACTGCTAGTTAATTGAATTTGTGATCTGACAAGACCCTTTCTCCATCATCAAACAGTCTCTAAACCAATACTGACATCCAGCTAAAGTTTAACCTCTTACACCAGTCAGGGGTACAAGAGTCTGTTCCCTGTATCTGCTGAGCAAAGTGGTTATTTAAATTTGTAATTTAAGTTTTAGAAGACTGTACAAAGAATATTTTTGTTGAAAGGAAGCATGTATCTTAGAGAGAAAATTTTATATAAAACTTAAAAGATGTCTAGGAAGTAGAATTAGTAACAGAGATCTGTCTGTAAGACAAGGTAAAAGTTGTTTACTACAAAGCTTTTACTGGTTTGTACCATTTTTAATGGGCTCTAACTTAAGTATTTGCCTCTTTGGAAAATAAATTCAGAACTGAATAATGCAGAAAGCATAATAGATCAGGATAAATCTTTCATGGACAGATCTAGAGTCAGTAGGAATTTGTGCTCTGCTGTAATGTCCCTCAAGGAGCAGCCACATCAACATTTGTTAATTGGATAAGCTTGCAGGTGCTCCTGAAACTTGTGCTTTGGGTCTTCAGCAGTGGCCAATTTATGTAAACCTTGCCTCAGTTTGGGTGCTCTGAGAGTAAATGCTCAAGTATTGGAAGTATTTTTGAGAAATGGATTAGCACTGTTTATCAACACGTGCTTTGTGCTAAGATACCATTATAATTCATGATCTTTCAAGGATAAGTTACTGTTTTTTGGCAATGAGATACACACACTGAAAGCTGCCTGTCCCGTGTCCAACAGGCAAGAGAGATTGTAAAGGAGATGGGCTCGCTTCTGCATGATGCTCTCTTGTTTATCCACACAACAGGGCCTTTAATTGTATTCCTGCATCAGGGAGGTGTGCTGGCCTCCAGGATCAGGCACAAGGATCTTGGAGAAGTTGTGGTGGTAATTGAGTGGAACAGCCTTGGGGGGTGTGGTATCAGAATGCCAATCTCTGATATTGGGGGGTTATCAGGATTTAATCTCTGTCGCTGTGCAGATTTAACAGTGCACAGCAGCACAAATACTTCTACTGTACCCTTTTCTTTGCAAGTTGATGCTTTTCCTTTATTTTGGAAGAATAATAAGAAAAGAAAAGATTGTTGATTATTTTCTGACTTTGCGAAAGAAATTGGCTTTTTGCTTCAGGGAGTTTGGGGTTTGTTGTTTAATTTCTTTTTTTTTTGCCCTTTGTATTCTAACACTTATGTCAAACTGGGGTCACTCTGAGGGTCCTAGGCTTCAGCAGAGTCTGTTCCATTCAGTGTCAATCAGTCAGAACCAAGAGGTCACTTGTAGATCCTTCTGGAATCCTCATCTCTTCTAAACTCAAACCACTCATCTGGTTCATTGCAGGTAAACAGTACAAAGTAGGAGGGTTTACCATGAGCTGGTTTCATGCCTGAACTAAAAGATGTAACTTTGGTTTGTCTAAATTATTTCCTGAGTATTAACTGCTGGGAAGTCTAAAGCCTGCTAGACCTCTCTGTTACAGTTGGCTTTTTATGCTAGTTTATCACCCATGTTGAACATTTCTCTCATGAGCAGGAGTAATTAAATCAGGATATCTGTACAGGCTGCAAGCTCCTATTCTGAGCTGTGAACTCCCAGAGAGTGAGCAAAGACTTGATGCTTTGATCCAGAGAACTGCTAAAAATATTATTCCATCATGTGTGACTTTTGTTATATTTTGGAAAATGTCTGACTTCTAATCATGTGTTATAATATACATTCACTTTTGGTATTCTGAGGGGAAAAAAATCACTTTTTCATAGGAGAATGTAAATGTTTAAAGTGCAGCATAATTAGCATTTGTATGGCAAACCTTTTTCACGGGGATTTGTCATACCAAATATTTAATTAAATTGAGGTGAAATAGTGTTATTCATGCAAACAGGTTTTGTTGGAATAATTAAATTGCTTCAAAAAGATTGTCCTGGACTTTCTTTCCACATCAAGTACAGGTTTATTTGGGAACCCTTCAGCTAAGAGTGGGTTGAGCTTCTAAAGGTCACTACTGAACACTGGTCTATGTATCCTACTTGATACATACTTGATAGATTGATAAAACAATTTATAATATGCAAGTGCTCAGTAAATGACAATTACTGATAAATGTTTCATTTAAATGCAAGAAAAGAAAAATAAAAGGATAACGTAGGAAAACTAACTCTGCTTTCCTAAATAGCAAAGTAATATCAAGTCTCTGACTTCATCTTGAGAGGCTGCTCAAGAGGTGGCTGCTTGCTGCCTTCTGCAGGAACACTGCATTTACAGATCAGCCCTTGCAGCTCCCAGGCTGTACCACATCTGTTCCTGGGCAGGAGACCTCCTGAAAGCTGAAGCTGTGTGTGACCTGCTGGCATTTGCAGCTGCCCTGCCTGGTCTGGAGTGGTTCCTGCTTGCAGCAGCAGCACTACACCCACCCCTACTGCCCAAAGAGGGTTTGAGAAAGTCTCTTCTCTCAGGTTTCATTAATGTGAGTGCTCACCCCAGGGACACTTCAGCTGCCTTGCCAGGCTCTCACAGTGTCTGATTCACTGCCCTTTATGACATGACAGCTTCTTAACAGGAATATGAGAAAATACATGTTCAGCTTTCCCTCTTAGCTTCCCTTGGTTCCTAACTCCCTTGGAGCACCCAGCATGGCTCTCTGGCTGGGGGCCCTGCAGAGCAGGCTGGCAGCTCTTCCAGTGTCAGAGGGAAGCACCAGTTTGAGCAGTGTGGATGGAAGAGATTCCACACTACCAACCTTATAAACAAAGTATTCTCAGGATTTGTGTGATAGCTTCTCTCACAGCTGACCAGCATAGGCCTTCCCAAAGAAATAAAGCAGTGCCAGCAGGTCACACACAGCTTCAGCTTTCAGGAGGTCTCCTGCCCAGGAAGAGATGTAGTACAGCCTGGGAGCTGCAAGGGCTGATCTGTAAATGCAATGTTCCTGCAGAAGGCAGCAAGCAGCCACTTCTTTAGCAGTGTCTCAAGATGAAGTCAAAGACTTGACATTATTTTGCATTTAGGAAAGCAGTGTTAGTTTTCCTATGTTAGCTTTTTTTTGTTTTTTTGTTTTTTTTTTTTAATAAAAGACAAAGCCAAGTGATTTAGAAAGATGAATTTACCAGAGAAAAAGCTAGAAGTACTCTTCAGTATAAAGTAAAAACATTTTGTTCAAGTGAAAATGGCATTCAGCAGTGGTCAAAAGTGTATTTTATGGATCTGAAAACTGCTTCAGAAAAAAAATGTTCGTATCACCAGAGTATTTCTCAATCAAATTCATGCAGTAACCTCACTGGTTATTTCCAAAGACAACACTGTAAATTTGTCTCTGCATGTCAGAATATTGAGATGTAAGATGTCTTTGGGCTTTAGGTAATTTAAACATTAACTGCATGCACAACAGAAAAACCTGCTGCCTTGAACTGACTGAAAAACCAAAAACATGTTCTGCTTTGTTGTGGTTCCTGCCTACAATGGCTGTGCCAGTGACAGCCTGCTCTCCAACCACAGACCTTCCCTTCCCTTCCCTTCTCTTCCCTTCCCTTCCCTTCCCTTCCCCTGTGGGTACATACAGGGTACCCCTATCCTGGCTGGCACCCAGAGGGGTTACAGCTGCCCACTAAGGACAGCCTGCAATTATACTGGATTAAATTTAGTGGCAAGGGGCACTCCTTTTTGTGTTATAGCTATGTGTTCAGCCTCAAGAAGGAGAATAATTCGCTTGGTGATGCAATAAATAAAGTTTGCAGGTTCTGATCTGCAGGTGAAACTTATGGTCATTATTCAGTCTTTGGGGGTTAGGTGCAAATTTAACTGAATTTGGGTGCCTTTAGCTTGTTGGAGATAAACACAAAACCTTCCCAGGGAATTTGCTACTGTCAAATTGTCACAACACTGACTTTTGCTGGGACAATATTGAGATATGAGAAAAAATATCTCATGTATGGAAAACTGAGCTCTGTGTTCAGTGTTCTGTGCAGAACTGATGTATAGTATCAGCTAGTGGAGCTCCAGAGGCACGCAAAGGAGGAAAGCACTTTTTAAATATGGTGTTGGTTATCTGGAATCAGTATAGTTCATTCTATCATTCCTCTACTTTTTAAAAAAGTTACGACCTGCTGCTTTAGCAGATGGAGTTGGCGAAAATACAGCTGCTTCCATATTTGTGTTTATAACTGTATCTCACCCAGTTTTATCAGAAAATTATTTCTGTGGAAAAACATATGTTGGTCAGCTGTGAGAGAAACTATTACATAAATCTTGAAAATATTTTGTTTATAAAATAAAATACTCATAGACAGTGTTTAAAACTAGAAAAAAAGCCAAACTTTTGGAGCATGGAAAATTCTGGACTCAGCACTTATTGGGAGTTTAAGAGTGAACAGATGAACATCCAATAAAGATGGGACTTGTCTGTCTGTAATAGTGGTATTTTTCAAATAGGTGTGTAGCTTAAATGGACATGCTTTTAGTACCTTTGCTTATGGTCAGAATAGAAAACAATCCAGGATCTGCTCTAAGAAGTGTGATTCAGCAGTGGACAGGCATTGCAGGATGGTAAATTCAGTGCAGTAGTAAAATAAGTTAGGTTTTTTCCCTCTCTATCTGTTTTTCTGCAGGTTTTATTTCCTTCACAAGTTTGTTGTCTCACTGTGCACAAGCTTGTTGCTACAGCAGGGAGGAGAGCAGTGATTCAGCTCTGGAGTTGCTTCCCCATCTGTTTCCCAGCTCCTCGTTCAAAGTCCGTGAGTAGAAGCTCCAAACCTGTGTTGTCTTCCTCCACAGGTGAGGTTACTGGGGCCTTTCCTATTGTGCCACTGTTGCTTTACCTCTAATATGTTTGCCATTTTTGTCAGTGAATCATTCACCAGTAGAAACAGCAATTCATCAGCAAAAACTGCCTAAGAAAAAACAAGGGTTGCTTGAATCGTGAGTAAAAATCAGGTTTATGTGTATTTAAGTTTCTACTAAGGTCATTTATGTTATATTTTATGTTTAATAGGGAAAAGGCTTGGATTTGTTAAATATACTATTTGTATTTAACCAGTCTGACCAATCAAAAAATCATTATAGACTTGCTGATAAAAAAAAAACTGTAAAAGCTTATATTTTTAAAATAATGTATCAACTTTGGCTTTGTTTTTTGCCTTTCATTTTGAGATGTTTGTTTAGGAGTTCTTTAATGCCTTCAGGCTTTTCCTTTTCACAGCTTGAAATAATCCTTTGTGTGTAACAGAGAATGAGAGTCAAATTATTGTTTGGTTTAAGGAAAAAATATGCCTGATAAAATCACGACTTTCTCATTTGGAGTTAGTTCAACACAGAAAATCAGAATTTTCTGATTCCAGCCCACAGCTCATTTTTAATTCAGTTCAAAGTAAGATGTATTCCATGGCTTGATCTCCATCCTTTCCTAACAATTGTGCTGGTACTGTGCTACAAAGACTTAAAACTCGAGCTGAGGATGTTTTAGAAGTATTTGTTGGGTTGTACAAGGCCATCAGGGGGCTGACGGGGCAGCTCAAAATATGAATATGAAAGTAAGCAAAGGATTCCATTGTTGGATGGTCTGAAGCACAACAGAAGTGTTTGAGGGCACAGGTGATGAGAAAATATGGAGATTCTTTCCCAGCTCCTGTGGATTAGATATGGGATGATTTTACAGAAAAAATGTTGCAGTAATCAGTTGCAGAGGTCTGATGCCTTTGTTACACTGATTATCCAAACAGGCAAGGATAGTATCAGGCACTTTAAAAGGGTTAGAGAGATCCTTTTGTGCACAATACTCATGATTTAAAAAGATATGTCCTTTTTTTCAGTGGGATGATTTCTACTTACAAACCTGCACTGAATAAGGAATGATGCAATGTGGGAGATACATCTGTTCTGTCCTGCTTTGTTTTCACTTGAGACTGTTAAAGGCATGTTTATTGTATTCCTACCTTGTGTCTTGAGAACCCAGGCATAAATTGAGCTGACTGTATTATCCTTCAAAATGCTGTGAAAGGAGATGCAAAATAAATGCAGGTGTCATTGGCAGAGCAAGAGATATTAGAGATGAAAAGCTGGCACCTTTTGTACGATGCTGAATGCCATGGAAATAATCAGTTTTCTGATAAAGTTTATAGCAAGAAAGGAAATTAAACACAACATCTATTCAGTGTGATGGACCTTTCTTAAAATCACAGGTTCTGCATAAGTTGGAAGGAGATATTTAGCAAAATAAATAGTAAACAAATAGCACAGAGGTCTAAAGAATACTGAGGGTGTATATGTTTAATTTTGGGTGTGAAGAAGAACCTCAGGCAGACAGATACAATGATATATGTTGCCTTGAGCTATTTAATTCAGTCCTGCTGGGGTAGGTTGAGGCTCCTTTGCTGTTATTAGCATATGCCAGTTATTTCATTAAATGACCTTGCTAAATGCCTGCAGACATCCTGTGACACTTAATGAAGTCAAACATGGCAAACCTCCCTCATGGCTGTATAAAGCAAGTGTAGTTAAGAAAGATATTTGCATACTATAATTGTTGGAGAACATTAGGACAAAGCCCTTGAAAGCACAGGCCCTGCTGGTTATTGGTCTGGTGATGTGAATGGCAGCTCTGAAGCTGAAGGATTGTGTAGCTTTATGAAAAGGGAGGGAAAAAATAAATGTAGTTGGTTTTATAGCCTTCTGCATATATAACATTCAGCTCTGCTTAATACTTCATCTGCCATTTGTGGATTTAGTTGACTGAGTTCTGTGAATATTAGTGCATCATGCATTTAAATCGACTTTAAAAATCTAAGCTTTTATTTATTATTCAGCTGTTTAGGTTGAAGTCCAGAAAGAACACGAGGGTCACATCTGGGTTGTTTCATCCACCCATCATCCCAAGGCAGCACAAATAAAATTTCCTGTGGTTTACCTAAGAACCTGCTAATTGACATCCTTGCCTTGTCACCAGGTTTGCAGAGTAGCAGCAGAACAGAAGCAGAGTGCACACACACTCAGCTTACTGACCATGTTCTCACTGCAGAGGAACTCTAAAGAGATTTATTTTATTTTTTTTCCCCTGTTGGTGAATTTTAATCATTTTCTGCAAGAGCAGAAATGAGCATATAGAATTAGCAGAAGTCCCCAGAGCCTACAGAATACTATTTGAAGACTAACTAGTTTATCTTCCTTGCAAATTGGCTTTCTGTACACAGAATTTTCAGGAATGGGATGGCAAAGGTAGTAGTTGCATAGGGGAGATGCTGAGGAACAACTGTGTCAGAGAGGGAACAGCAAATGTGCACACCCAGAACTGCAAAACGTTATCATCATAGTAGAGAGTGTTCTCACAACTGTTTAATTAACACAAGAGGGAATCCTTGGGAAGACAGGTGAATGCATCAGTTTTGATATTGTCTTTCCTCCTTGTGGTCACAAGAATGATTAAATTCAGCAATACATTAATGGGCTCCACAACAGAATAGAATGGAACTGGAAGTTAGGAATTCTGGCTGGTGTAAGATGAATTAGCACATTTTCTGCATTCCTCCAATTTGGCTCAGTTGGGAAGGAGTTAGGTTTTACCTGGAGTCAATCCTCACTTGCTCAGAATTCCTTACTTAATGCACTTGGGTAAGTTCACACCAATCAAAAGAATACAAAACATTATTTGCTCATTAAATCTGAAGCCATGAAGGGTCAGGCAGCTGGAACTGGATGATTGCTGGATGTCCCTTCCAACTGAACTCCTCTACTCCCTCTCTTTTAAGAGGATGGAGGTGTTGAACACAGACCCTGCTGGCCTCCTGCACGGTGCTTCTCCCCAGTATCAGTGAGCTTTGATGAGTGATTGAACTGCAGCTCAAATGGAACAGTGTGGCACTACTTGGAATACACAGATTTGATCAGAAAAAATCCAAAGCAAAACAATTTGGTGCAAGAAGATCATTGTTCTGGGAACACAACTTTCCTAATATGGCATTCTGCACAAGCTTTGTTTATGCATCTGAATTCATATTTGAAGGGAATAGCTCCTTTTGAAATAGCCTTGAAGAAACTGGGTGAGTGCCATGAAAAAGATAAGGTACTGACAATTCTCATTGTTAATCTTTAAGGATTTTAGCTGGGACAAATTCCTCTTACAAACTCCATGTAGAAAACTGCACTCAACAGAGCTGTTGGATAACATGTGGAATGTTTTCCTCCATTTTGCTGCCTCTGACTTCTTTTTCTGCTTTTGCAGAAAGGAGAATTGTCACCAAAAAAACTCTTGTAGCAAACTTCCTGTTTAGCCTGGAATTGTTACTTTACAAAATATATACAAATTAATATAACAGTTAAGAATGGCAGAGCCTACTTAGTTCTGCTGAACTCCTAGAGAATTCCCTCACAGAGAATTTATATTGGGTGCTACATTTCCCCAAACAAGGATAATGTCTGTGTCTCAGTGTTTCCAGCCTTGCTGCTGCTCTCTACCAATGCCTTGCAGTTCAAAGTGAATCTCATTGTTCACATTTGCACATTTCTTCCAATAAATTTGCTTTTTGTGATTGAATTGTTGAACATTTCTTAAGTAATTTCTGTGTCAGCCCACCTCTTAATTCACTGCCAACTACCCACTGACAAAGTGGTTCATTTCCATTTGCAGTATTGTTCCCTACATATTTTCTGCCCTGTTGCCTTATGGTTGGCTGCTTCTCTGCTGTGACTGAATCTCATATTGTTCCTCAGCAATCCTCACTTCTCTCCTGTTGGAACCCTGGAAGCTGAGGATTTTAAATTCTCTGTGCTGGAA